>JBAIZL010000002.1:172969523-173042023 GCA_036971475.1 Prosapia bicincta
GACTGATTGACTCCAATGAACTTCATTAGTCCGTCAGTTACATTCAAAGATTAAAAAAACATCCACTGTCTTCTATATCTGTTAACACTTGAAGTATAGAAGTGAAAATGAATTTTAAAGATCCTACTTGACGATTATGTGTGATTTTTTTTATTACTGAAATACATGATTATTTATAAAATTCTTTGAATCAATTTGAAATATTAAAAAATGTATATAAGAAGGACTTATGGACCGAACATATTATAATTGATTAATAATAACTGGAAAATTGTCTTGATAGAAGAAAAATTTGATTATATGTGTAGAGTAGGAAACGAGTGAAATGTTTGTTACAGGTTAGAGGTTAGCGTTAGAGTACATTTTTATTCCTGCAGACAGCGCTAGCCGTTAGCTTTTATCTCAACCTTTGTTCATCTATTGTTTTGACAGCGGCCACACGTCAGCTGAATAACTGATGAAAGTACAACGTTACAATAAGGTGTTGAATACCTAAACAAAGTCACATCCGTAAGTAGTTTCACTGTACGCGTCACTTCTTTCTCCATGTACGTATGGTACAGATAATACGGAATAAAAACTAATACATTAAAAAAAGTAATTAGAACTTAAAGTTATCCGCAATAATACAGGGATAGTTCGACACCTACGTAAGAGCGCAGCATAAGTTCCTGTCCGAGTAACATGTAAAGCTATACGTCCAGTTTAATTTTTAACCAGGTTAGTTGGATACAGTAGATAAGTCCTAGTAATTACATCCGTCCAAAGTGTGACATGATTAACGAAAACTCAGGTAAATAAATTTATTATTATTATTTTTAATTAATGTCTGTAAATAACTATTAATTTTTTATATAGGCTAATGACAGATCAGAGACAATTTTGCTTTTTTAAACACTTAACGTTTCGAATTTCGTTCTGAAATTCCTTTGCAAGAGCTCAGTTTAATTAAACAACATAAGTTACGATTTGTAAAATACATAACATTATATAAAATATAATAAAAATCAACAAATTACAAAACTCTTAATAAATAAAAAATTTTACTTGTAAAAGGATATTTATTAAGAGTTTAAATTTTTGTTGATTTTTATTATGTTTTATATAATGTTATGTATTTTATAAATCGTAAGTTATGTTGTATAAGTCTTTAATTAAAACTGAGCTCCTTAAAACGTATTTAGGAAAGAATTTTGAAACGTTGAGTGTCTAAAAAAGCAATTTATAATATTATATAAACTAATTTAAACCAGTTGAAGGATCAAAGCTAACCAAATTGAAAAAATTAAATTATAAGCTAACTGTTAACGAAGTCTTGTAATTATTTAAATAATGTTTTCATTCAACAGTAAAGCTCTAAGATACGGACCGATATATTCATGATAGGATTCTTTAAATCAGAGATATGGGGCAAAGGGGACTGTTATTAATTAGACATCTTTAACTAGGAATATACAATCCTGTTGCACTCTGCTTGTTCCAGCTAAGTGGTAATTTTCTAATTGAGTTTACATATACGTAAAAGATGTAATTCATACTGGAATTTTACTTAGAGTTCTTTTTTATCTTTTTCTACCGGTCGAATTGTATTCAAGCCTCTAGTGTAGAGAAAAGGCTCTTCTGACCATCCACTGTTGAGACAACCTGTTTACCAAGTACCTATTTAAAATTTTATTTATATTCAAGTATTATTTATAAGAACTATATCCATCGATTTGTAATTTAGTTTCCTATTTCAAATTAAAGAGATAATGGACATTTTAAAATTAAACATAATTGAATCCTAATTCGTTGCAGTCTTCTTTGTTTTCAATATAAAATTACCTAATAAAATATATATTTTGCCTAAATTAATACTCTGTTCCCCCCTTTCTACCACTACAGTCTTAATCGTGGCTCTTGAAACCTTGACTCTCACAACCGTAACTTTCGAAACCTTTCTCACTCTCAATAGTGCACTCTCAACCTTAACAGTCGCACCAGTTACCTTCTTAACGTTACCATAGTAACCATTCCTTCCGAAACTATTTTCATTCTCAACCGTGACACTCACAACCGTTATACTCTAAAATGCGATACTCGCAACCTTTACACTACTTGCAATAGTCACATCTTCAACGTTACCTTAGCAGCCTTTACTCTCGAAACCTTTTTCACTCTCAAAAGTGATACTCTTGACCGTTACACTCGTAAACGTTAAACCCTCAAACTTGACATCCGAAACCGTTATACTCGCAACCGTGACTCTCGAAACCATTTCATTTCCAACTACGACAACCGCAATCACGATTCACACAATCTTACCTCAAGGTTATTATTCCGTGCCTTTTAAACAGCAACTCCCGTGTTGACTTATCGTTAATGATTGATTCTGCGTAATCTCACGAAGAAGAATTATCTCCCATTGTTAGTGGCAGGTTTCTTATTTATTCTGCAGTTATTTGCAATCACTGTCTATTCTTGTACTGTGGCCTCCCGGTACAAACGATTTTTTGTTATTATTTCTTTTATCAAATAGTTATTACTTACCAGGCTAATTGTTTTCATTAAAGAAATGCCTGCATGTAAAGTGATTTGGGCACTTTAACTCCTTTTCTGGAAGAGCAGGTAAAGTTATATTTAAAAATAAAGAAAACTTCGATTTAAAACGAATAATTTAATATTTCAAAAAATAAATATTTAAAATCAACAATTACAATTTTAAACAAAACTTGAATTATAATTACACACTAATTTATTATTAGTTTGAGTGGTTAGAATGATGCTATAGCAACGATAATTACTGTTTTTATGTTAATCGTAATGAATAATACAATTATTTTAACATATTTTACACATAGGCTGTTTTTCAACATTATTGAAAAAAGTGATACTGAAAACAGTTTTAAATGTTCACTCCAACCTTAAATACAGCTTTAAAAGAAACAATTACATCATGATACAAGTAGTTTATTATGTTTAATGAGTATACTAGATAGACACCTCTACTAGTATTGTATAATCTTCGATATTTCCAAAATAGGGAATATAGTAGTTTTAATTATTTTAAATAAAACCAAGATAGCCTTTAAATACAACAGAACGCTTGTTACTTTATATAATCTAATGCTTCGAACTGTAGTGATACCTTAATGCACAAATGATTTCACGTTATAAAAGAATTTTGGGAAACGATCTGTTGTCGAAAAAGACGATACTTATTTAGATTTCATCTTGAATCAGAACAATATGCAATCAGTAGTTTTAAAATACAAATATATTTTTGAGTTTTACAAATCATTTCAAAAGGTATTACATTACGAATGGTAATTTAAAACAGCTATAAGAATCATGTAGAATAACGAAAATTATTTCAAAAGGGTTAAGTAGGTCTCTTTACCAATATCTTATGCGAAAAGTATTTGTTTGGAACATAACAAGCCATTACTGTACGTGTATAACGTGTAAAATATCCATTTCAGACGGTTTCTTCTATAATATATTGCGCATATTACCAGTCTATTATTATTACATTACCAACAATTTTCACTACACTTTCACGTCTTTAGCAATAAGTTTTATTAATAGATTTTTTTTCTTTTTCTTACTTAAAAAATATAAAGTGAAATTAATTTTGGCTGAGTAACCGCGCAACGTACAAAGCAAAGCGGATCCTGAATTTTAAAATGTTCACGACAAAGGAAAGCCAGCTTGAAGGTTTTAAAAGTAATTTGCATGACTAAAATATCACTCTCAACTTCAACTTTACTAATTAATTCCTTTTTGCATCAAATCTGGAAAAGGTTTTAAAATTTAATTAAAACAAGGTTCCTTAAAAACAAACCACCTAAAGAGGAATATATTGACTGAAGAACGTGTTATATTTTATGTGGTTCGAGAATGTTCCGCATAAAAGCGTTTTATGTCACTACAATAACTAAACGTTTCTCATAAATACTTATAAAGGAATTGTAAATCTAAATTTTAAGTTACAGAACGTTTGTTTCACAACACAGGCGACTTTCTACAAGCTTAAATATTTTTAACCACAAAGATTGTTTTCGAATTTAGTTTCCGAGATATCTAATTTATTTCTCTCGTTTCATCTAGATAGATTTATCTAAATATTATTACCATGTTAATATCATGTAGACATTGAGCATGTTATCTTGTCCAACCTGTTAGTAGTTATTCAAATAGGTATGTTTACATGGTTTTATTTAGCTTCAGGTACCAGATCACGGTTCCATGGTTTCGTTTGATCTTAAATTGCCTACACAGCGCCTTAATTTCTCATTGCGCCTGCTAGGCATATATACACTTGAGCCACCATGTCCACTACTATCTCGGTTATACAAATACTGATTACTTACCAGTGAATAGTTCCGATAAATACGTTTAAATTAACCACATATATAATAAAAATAATTATATATAACAATTACCTGATATATTTAAGCGCCATACATCATCATAGATATTGGTAGACTGTATTTAAATACAACGCCGTTTATAAAAAGGACCTTTGTAATGATCTTTTTTTCCTATTATTCAAGTATTATTTAGAGATGGTTTGAGTTATAAACTTTTTTGCATTCGAGTAAATTGCACGGTAATATATAAGTAATAAAAATATCAACAAAAACTAAAAAACATAAAGGTTTTACTGAAAATTGTAGCCTAAATATATAAGGTGTATTGTAAATTGTCTCCAATATTTCTCTGTAGACCAGTAATGTAAGTCTATATAACCATGGTAATAAACTGTTTAAAGTTACTGCTTATAAAGTGTTCCGAACTAAAACAAACATCAATCTTGGAGGAATATTTGTCACAAATAAAGTTTTACCAAGTCAGACGTTCATTTTTCAAACAACAGCTGTTGCCGATCTTATCTCTTCCAGTTTTAACGATATAAATAATTTATATTTAATTTATATTGTCCTTCTGTTAATATTACAAATGATAATTAATATAAATAACAGTGTATATAATTTTGTATGTTCCGTCTTATTGTTTGCGATTATATATAATGATTTGTTTATAGTTCAGAGAAATACCATTACGTTTCATGAACTATGTGATATGTATGTGCTTTTTAAAAACGTTGCTCCTACACATTTTGTATTCATACTCTTCGTTAATGGTTGTAGCTTTAATTTTGGCAAACATTTTTTTAAATCTAAACATATGTCTACAGTACATGTATATACCGACTACAAACACACACACACATACACACACACACACACACACACACACACACACACACACACACACACACACACACACATACACACACACACACACACACACACACACACACACACACATATATACATACACACACAAGTACACACACAAATATAAATGAGTGTATGTGTGTGTGTTTTAATTAAAAAGACAAAGCACCTCGCCTAACTCTACAACATTCAAAACACAGCTGACCTACATCTTGATTACATATTACATTGCTGCAATGACGTCAATGGTGACATTGTGCATAGTAATATACTTTGCACTATAATAATTTTGTTTAAGTTTAAGTATTTCTAATGTTATACATATGTTCATTTTCAAAGTGCAATAATTTCAGTATAATTTTCATATTTTTATTAATGGGAACGTTTTTTTATATTTAAACAAGGTTTGACAATAAGTTGCAATACTTGAGTCGTATATAACCGATTTTATATAAGCTAGAAGTACTTCATAGAGTCTTCCTAACTGTTTTCTACTCTCCTGACAACCATTATAGATTTCATTTTCTATTCTATACATACCAATATTCTCATTCATATCCATTGGATTATTGTTGTAATAAATTAGAATAATAATTTTAATATTTTTTAATATATAATTTGTGCATTTAGAATCTTTATATATAGAAAAGTCAAGTTGGTTTGTGTGCTTGCCACAAAAACAGCCAAAAAAGCCCCACAGATTGAGCTCCAATTTTGGCACGATCCTCTCCAAAACAGTTTTATCTAATAGTTTTTCTCGTTAGTAACATATCCGTGTCCCCGAGAAAACAGTTGTGTAACATTAACCGCACCATTTCCCACAAGGGAAGGGATCACTCGCCATACTAACTATAGCATGATTTTTGATTTAAAACAGAATAGGATTCTACGTAGGTGAAATCGACCAAAGGGAGTGGGAGTTACAGTCTTTTGAGCGAATAGGAGGTTCACATCTCGCTGCGTTGGCGAGCCTTGTTGCCAATTCGACGTTAAACTTCCGTTCGTCGCTCAGTGTCATCGTAACTGTGGTAGAGTGATTTACTAGTGGTGTAGTTTGCTTCATCCTGTAATTTAAGTTTTGCTACCTTTCAACAGTCTTTTTCAAGACTTTACTTTCTCGATCTATACTGTCAGTTAACTCAGAATGTTTTTAAAATTCCTTGTGTTACCTCACACGCTCCATATACATACATACATACACACACACACATATATATATATTCTTATATATTCACACTTAATATTCTTATTCGGACGTATGTATAGCCATATTTATATTTATTGTAATTATAAAAATGATTTCACAAAACGGCTGAATTTATGTTATAGGTTATATCGTTTAACAGCTGTTTTATTGCATAGGTAGTGTTACTTTATTTATATTAAAGTAGCTTAAATAACATTTTTATTCGTTGATTTAAATAGGAATTAAATAAATAAAGTTTCATATTACTATTGGCTTATTTTCTTGAGTCATGTGTTTCACAACTCAATACTAATCGGTAATGTAAAAGCAGACATATAATGCATATAACGTAAACGCAGATAAAGCTTATGTCACATCCTAATCTATTTATAGCCGTGATTAGCAAACATTTGTTTACATTGTTATGGCAGACTACTGGTTCGGACGTCAATGCACTATGGTCATTGTCTCTTATTTTTATTAGTCAGTTCATTCGCTTTTATTGAAATTTATCGTTTATCAGTGTTATATATATATATATATATATATATATATATATATATATATATATATATATATATATATACCCATTATTTACACAATACATTTCTGTATTTATATAATAAATTTCACATTTTATGTAGATTTATGTAGATATTTATTGATGAAAGTATATATATGTAGTGCGTATTTTTGTGTGTAAATGAATTAAATTTGTTTAGGAGTGTGAATGTGAAACACTCATCGTGTTACAGTCAAATTAAAATTTTCTTTGTGCAATCCCTTCAAACTTCTAACCCATATATGCATGAAGAGCATTTTATTATATAAGATAGTAATAACAACTGTTGTAGGTTGTATATTATTAATTACATACGTTTTTCAATTTCCGATTTAACTCTGGTTAAAAATTAAGAGGTATTTTGAGAGATACATCATACCTCATTACACGGAAAAACAGTTTTTCAATATTGAAGCAGTTCTAATAGAGAGGATTAAATTCAGAATAATGATTTGTTTGGGAAAAAATCTGTAAGTTAATGAATGATTTTACCAACTAGCTACTCTTGATAGTATTAGCGGCTGGCAAAGGTGGGCTGACTACCACAGTGTTCGAACTGACAACATCGCGTCCCTAACATGCCACATACCCATTCCTATTCTACTTTAAATCATAGTATAACGACAACCACAGTTACATGTGAAACATTACCTGTTCTCAATCAGTTTGTTTATTAACAAAAACAAACGTATCCACTTACATCCCATTCAGATTATTATACAATCTGAAATTAATATTCACCTTAATTGAGACACAATTTTGATCGGCACCGTTCGCCAAATCATAAGTAGATATCATTTGGAAATGCCAGAAACCACCCGAGCTGCTACGTCTTCATTTGATGTGGATTTGGTCCGTGTACATTGTTACCACACTAGTCATCTCCAGTCACATGTCTAATCAAGCATTCGCAAATTAACACGGGAAAATTAGTGCATTTATAATCATATAATGCAAATGATAAATGACAGAGTTGAGGGATGGACTTCCTAATGCATTTGCAAGGAGGACCTAATAAACATTTCTTATCAGATTGGTTCTGGTAACGGTTCGATCAAAAAATTACTAGCCTAAGCTCTGTATTGCCCTAGCCTCTGAAGTATTGCAAGAAAAACGTCTATGAAACGTATGATTTTTTTACTTATTTCTCATCTATCAACAATGTGCCACAGTAAAGTGTGATAGAGAACAGCATGTTTAAAACAATTTAGTGATTTTTTAAAACATGTCATAACCTGTGAAAGTGAGCGTTCATTAAATAAATTTCTTATTATTATGGATGAAATATATAATTGTTTTGTTTTTTTAATATATCAATATGTATATTTACTAATTGTAATATATACAGGTTTTCAAATACTAGTAATGTATTTAATTTTCAATTATTCACAAATTTATAATGTCCCAACTTTATAATTGTCTATATAAATATATCTTTTGAAATAAGTATGTGAATTTTCGACATTGGTCATAAGTATATATAATTATTAAAACGACAAAAAATCCCTTATTTTTGTAATTCTGCAGCAAGTTTTGAAGGCCTCTTTCTTCTTGCATATAAAGTTTTATTTAAAGTTAAATAATTTTAAAAATAAAACAAAATTATTAAAGAAAAGAAATTTTGAAATTCAAAGAACAGAGTGCAATTGAACGTTGTATGTAAATTGTTCAGAAATATCCAATCCATTGAACACGGTTGCACTATGCCGCCTGTTCTGTAGCATTCGATACGAGTTTGACAGATCATAATTTTCGCTGTCGATCAGTTCTAGATGAAACATTATGGAATTACATTTCAGAACTTCAATGTACCGTATGACATTTCAGATATTGTTTTCTGTTGTTCAGTGAACACTCACTGCGACTAATATCACTTATGAATAATTTTATACAATTAAAATAACGATACAAATAAAATAAAATGAATAGGCATATAAACAGAATTACTTAACTGAAATATCCACTTTTACCTTCACAACAAGTTAAAAAAGTACACACACACACACACACACACGCAAGCACACAAGCACACAAACACACACACACACACACACACACACACGCAACAAGTTTTAGAATTAGACTTTAGTTTAACATTCGGTATTACGTTTTCTATCATAACCTCATCCTAGTTAGCTAAATATTGTCGTAAATGTCGCACATTTATTATTATAACTACAGAAGGAAGTTTCTACATTAGTTTAATGCTTCCACAGAAGGTTGACAAATTAACGAGTACCCAATTGTTCGTAGCATCATAGTTATATTGAAGGCTTGAATTATCGGTTTGAAGCAGGGAACGAAGTAATGAAAGTGAAACTTAATGGAACGAAACGACCTGTCTCTTAGAGGGAGCATTGGATGTTATACAGTACAAACACCAAAGGTTTTTTTAAGGGGATTGAATATGTAATATGGTATACTTTAGTATAATATCTGAGGAAAAGGTTTTTATATTCAAATATCTATTGAATAACTACATATTTATCGTCACTTTGTATTTAGTCGAATAAATAATATCCAAATATAAAATTTCAAGTAAATGTTATAAACCATCTCTAGGAAAATGAAATCAACTTGGCTGATCATTAGATTTTGAAAGACTAAACATGCATCTGATGCTCTCAGTCTATTTATATTGTTTTAGTAGTAGCGAATGTTATAACAAAAGAAACATTTATTTGTATTCATAATAGACTATATGACGTAGCTGGCACCCACATATGCACCATATAGATATGCTTTAACAGCAAATGTTTGTTTGACGCCTGGAGTGAGTGACGTGTAACCAACTGTGTCTCAAGTAGAGTGTAAATAATAACAACAGCCAACACATACATTGCAAATTTAATTAGCCAGGGAAATTCAACAGTCAGAGAAAATTTAATTAGTCAAAGAAGGGTAAATGCCGTACAGTATGAGCTTCACTACCACAAATGGATTGAAAGCGTTTTTGCCGCTCTTACATTAAAGCCCGCATCATTGAAACATGAATGAAAAGGTAATTCTTTGGAGAAAACTTTCTATTATTAAAAGTATTTATTACAGAAAACAATTTAAAAATTATATTTTGCTACCCATATTAATAACTAATATTTTTGGTAAACAATTATATGAGAGAGGTAGAGAGGGAGGGAGAGAGAGAGAGAGAGAGAGAGAGAGAGAGAGAGAGAAGGAAAGAGAGAGACTTTTATACTTTAATGAAAAGAGAATGGTGTAAAATACGTATTTATAGGGTTTAAAATTATTTTACTGGAAAAAAGAACTTAATGTTAAAAAAAACAATAAAGTGAATGACATATTGTTTTCTTGCATCAACGTATCTCTAAAAAAAATTATCGAAAGAAAAAAATTCCTTTTAAAAAAGTGTATGTTATTGCTAATCTAAAAAATTATATTTGAATCCTTTTTGTCACATTATATTTGTTTGGTAATCATTTAAAAATGTCAATGATTAAATTAGGTTACGTGGATAAGATAACCTAAAGATACATAAAGTGTAAGTTCATTGAACTAACAGAGAAATTTACACTAGCTGTTTGATCTAAGGTCAGTGTAAGCTATAGTTGGAAGTTGTGGTATTTCTTTTAACGGCCACTCAGTAGTTAATGGCCATATTCTTGATGGTAAAACATCTGGAAGTATCGACCAAACAACTGCGGCTAGGTTTTAGGGCTTGCGGTTTTGAATAATCTTCCCTTTAGGTTTCAGTTCACGTAGAACCTTTAGAAGCCTTTAGAAGGACCGCGTCAAAAGAAAACAAATAGTTTTATTCAGTTACTTAGAGCATAGCTAGGGAGAACTATTCACTAAAGTAAACGTCAAAGTAGTGCACTCAAAATCTCACAAAAATTAGTCTTTAATAAACACACAAAACAAATTAGTTTCAGCGACGAAGTTGCCTTCCTCAGTGCTTGGCTACTACAGAGTAGTTTGTTTGTTTTGTGTGCTTATTAAAGACTAAATATGTACACAAATATTCCTATAAAAGAGACTCTCAATATTATAAAATCTAGATTAGAGCAAAATGAAAAAGATAGAAAATTAATATTAGAAATTATAAATACATTAAAAATAATATTAAATCAAAATTATTTTTCATATAATAATAAAATTTACAAACAGGAAGATGGTCTTGCCATGGGTTCTCCCTTGTCGAATATAATATCTGAAATATTTTTACAATATACAGATGATAAAATAAATAAAATTATACAGACATTTGATAAAAACGGTCATTGGTTTAGATATGTAGATGATGGTTTATATGTATCTAATTATAATGGTATAAACTTAATAACTATTTTAGATAAAATAAATATGATAAATAAAAATATTAATTTTACTTATGAAATGGAGAAAAATAATAAGATCAACGTTTTAGATATAACAATTATAAGACATAATAATGAATTTGAATTTAACATATATCGTAAACCGACACAAACTAACCAAATTATACCTAATAATTCTAACCATCTGTATAGTCAAAAAATGGCTGCATTATACAATTTATTATATAGATTACATAAAATACCTATGAATAATGAAAACAAGATAAGAGAGAAAAACATTATCTATCAAATTGCAATTGAGAATGGCTATAAAAAGAAAACTGTTGATAAACTTAAATATAATAATTTAAAGAAACAAAATAATAATCTAATTTACAAAAATAATGATGAAAATATCATATGGACTTCATTTACATTTTTTGGTAATGAAGTAAAAAATATCACAAAATTGTTTAAAGGTAGCAACATAAAATTCGCTTATAATATTAATAATAAATTAATAAATATAATGAATAATAATAATGTTAATAATATGCATGATAAAAACGGTGTATATAAATTAGAATGTGATCATTGTAATAAAGTTTATATAGGACAAACTAAGAAAAAACTTAAAGATAGATATAAAGAACATTTTAATGCATAGGACAAAGTAAGAAAAAACTTAAAGATAGATATAAAGAACATTTTAATGCATATAAAAAGCCATAAATTTATAAATCAAATTTTGCTAGTCATTGTATTAATAGTAATCACTTATTTCCTAATATAGATAATATGATACTTATAAAAGAAATTAACAAAGGCCTGAGAATGAATATTTATGAAGCTTTAGAAATACATAAATATAATACTAATAATGACTTGATAAATGAACAAATACAAGTAAAATCTAAATTTGATAATATATTCAGTGTTTGTAATGTTAGGGCAGCAAAATAAAAAAAAAATGTTAACAACATTGTAATTGATTTGGCATAACTATTTATTTGATCTAATTTGCACATATGTTAATTTTAATTGTTTAATATTCCTGATGATGTTGGTACTGTTAGCCAACGAAAAGCTTTGAATTGTAAATTAAATTATAATTCTTGTATTTGTATTTAGACTTTTTTTCTTTATATATATATATTGTCCACGGCATATTTTTATGAAGGGGGAAATCCTCGTTATAGAAACTAACTCCTAGAAATATGAACACTAAGGTTTAGTTTTGTGTCTTGGCCTCTTTCACAATACACCTTATGTTTGCGGGAGGAGCTATAAGTTCGGAAGCAGGTGTTGTCTACTTGCAGTTTAATTAGAGCAATAAGTTAGTCCGGAAACATTTTAGAAACCTGCATTCTATACCTGTTACTTCAACGTATTCAATTAAAAAATGTCTAATAACAGTTAAAAATGTTATAACTGTAGAATTAAATAGAAATACCTGAATATTTGTGACCGACACACACACACACACACACACACACACACACACACACACACACACACACACACACACACACACACACACACACACACACACACACACACACACACACACACACACACATATATATATATATATATATATATATATATATATTCTGTTTCCTTTTATCCATATTAGTTATCATTAGTACATTAGTTTTATAAATATACTCGCGTTAGCCTTATTCAGCAGATTAGCTTTCATAGGTTTGTTTGTCCCATCAACTTCAAATCTGTACATATAATTAATAAATAATTAAACAATATTCAAGATATAATAGTTAAGATAAATAAGATAGCTGATAATATATCTGAAAGCTAGGTAGCCAACATTAAATAATTGATTATGCAACATAATGTACAATCAAGAAAGGATGATAACTGTTGTTTATCTCATATAAAAATAGAGAGAACTGAATAGGTGATAAGAATTCATTTGCGATAGCTATCGCTAATTACGTTGGAAGATATAAGAAAACATAATTATTTGTTTTTTTTTGTTGAAAAAAAATTAAGTTAAATTTGTCGTGATGAAACTTAAGGGAATACGTGAATATACAGGTTCGCCGTCTAACATAGGCGTGCTAAAGAATAATAATGAGGCGACTAAACCATCAAGGGGGGAAAGGAGTATAAGAATGAAGCGTGAAAATGTAGGATTATGTCAGACATATGACTCTTCCATGACTCAAGTCCTCGCGAAATATTTTCCGAATTCATAAAACGTTTCCAGGTGATACCATAACAATTTGGAAAGCAGTGTTCTATAACTAATGCTTTACCAAATAATGACATAAATATTTAAAGGTATTGTATCTCCAATCGTTAGTAAGAACAGGTCTATATGGATCAAACGATACTGGGCACTGTTGGGATAGTTTCTAACTAAATATTTTATAAATAACTCACGATGGCTTTGTCTGTAAGTTACTAAGAGAAACATAGTAAAGAACGTCCCATACCTTTTTGGTTTGCAGTATATATTCAGAAATTAGTCTGTCCCAGGCTTCAAATAAGCTCATAACTTTCTTCTCCTCTTATTAAATTATATTTACTCTAGATATTTTAAAGTAATTCATCATATTTAATCACGTCAGGTTCATTCAAAGATGCTAGTAGCAGGAAAACCATAAGATTTACTGATGAAAGGAACTCAAGTTCTTTAGCAGTCCATGAATTGTGTTCATGCAAGGACTCACTTTATAAATTTACAAAAATAGCTTGTCATTACTATTATATGATCGTCAATACTATGTTATATAATAAGCTCGTCAATACAGTAATATGGTTTCGTCAATTAGGTAATTTTATCCTTTAAACTAAAACAAATCGATGGAAGTCGTCACAAGGATTTGATTTGATAAAAATATTTTAAGTTGACATTGAAAATATCTGTTGACTGTTATATTCGAAAATCTCAACAAAAAAAACAAGACAAATATCTAATAAATTATCATTACGCTAGGACTGTAACCATTAGATAAATGAAACCTGTATATTGATGTCTTAAGATAGCATAGCAAGGTCATACACAACCGCATATGGAAATCTTTTAGCAGCTCTTCTTATAGGAACTATGCTTTAATACCGCGAATTTGTTTCCAATGGGTTGTTTTAGAGTAAGGTATTCATAAAATGTATGCAAACCTTATGTAATAAGGTTTGGATAATACAAAATATTAATAAATGCATAGTTATATACGTGATGCAATTTCCTGGCAAATAGCTTCTTTCAAAACACCTTCGGCAATCTATTGTAATTTTGCAGGTTAAAAGCGTCCATAGTAAGTTATTTCCAATTTATAACCTGCGATATCTAGAACACCTGAGTTTTGTTTACTTTTATTGCCAGATAAAAAAGCTTATTTAAGATGTTTTAACATTCGATTGCGCTTTCTTTATCCAATTCAACCAATAGCAAAAGCTTTTATTTTAATTTGCAAGTGTTCTTTGAAAAATGATAAATTAAAAAGGTTTTTATAGCTTATAGCTCGCGTTTATTGCAAACGTCAGTTACAACAAAGGCAGTGGTCATCTCTGTCTGTATAATATGAGACGCATATTTCAGACCGTTGTTAAACCACATTCTATTTTCTCATGAAACGAGACAACCAACTAATGATTTTTGTATTAAAATAGTTTTACTTAAATCGGAATTTAAAAATGTATCAGTTATAAATACATAATAAGGTTCGTGATGACGACTACAAAACAATAGTTTAGTAATTTAATATTCCTGTATATTTATTGAAATTTGTTTTTGTTTGCAATAACAATATGTATTAGTTTACGGAATATTACACACATGAATAATAAGCTAAAGTAATGTATTTTGCTATTCATCTGTCTTAGTGCACTGTTAATACCAAGCGTTTGATTCATGTCAATATTACTGTGTTGTACATGTGTTTATTAAGTATTGCATAGTAAATAAAGTATTCAATACTGAAAATCAATGGTTCCATTTGTTAAACTATTTAATTTCTTAGACATCTAATACTAAATCAGACCATTGTGATACGTTTATACAAACAGTTATAAATAATCATGAGTTTTAAATCTTTTCCTATGTAAGAAATTATAATATTAAAAAGAATTAAATAAAAATGTGTTGGAAAATTAACAATTCACTTTCGGTTTTAAAAATACTATTAAATGACGTCATGCCTCTCAGATAGAACAAAATTGTGACTGAATACAAAGGCCTATTACAAATACTGCATGAAACGCCAGTATATTTCATAGATTTACACTAAATGGAATATGTTATGTAATCACAATCGAGTTTCACGAAAGCAAAAATAAATCCAGAATCCAAAACTTAAAGGACTTGAGTCGACAGGATAAAGGCGCCGCATACTTCATGCCTTTAAGGGTTTTATCGCCGACATTTTACCGCTTCAAATGGAAAGTATCGGCTACCTTTTTGAAGATAACAGTAATGAGCTCGTCAAGCCCCAACGAAATGTCACCATTTGGATTGGTTTTCTGCGACGAGATATTTGAACCACCCAGGAAAACGACCTGAGATACCGTGTGTGTGTGTGTGTGTGTTTGTGTGTGTGTGTGTGTGTGTGTGTGTGTGTGTGTGTGTGTGTGTGTGTGTAGTGACAGATGTTATGTTTGTGCAAAATGTTTTGGACGACTAGCAACATCTGTTTATAAACTCTAAAATAACCGATGTAATTGTTATTTTAAAAAGTAATTTCACTTATCTCAGAGAACAAATTTCTCACGTGTGTGTGTGTGTGTGTGTGTGTGTGTGTGTGTGTGCGTGTGTGTGTGTGTGTGTGTGTGTGTGTGTGTGTGTGTGTGTAGTGACAGATGTTATGTTTGTGCAAAATGTTTTGGACGACTAGCAACATCTGTTTATAAACTCTAAAATAACCGATGTAATTGTTATTTTAAAAAGTAATTTCACTTATCTCAGAGAACAAATTTTGTTAAACAAACTTTCAACAGAAACACTTAATAAAGTTTAAACGTTAATCAGGCAAGGCAGACATTTATCCGTAGGAGTATAGAAAGTAGAAAGAAATTAAAATAAAACGTTTTCGGTGTCAAGCTACGTTACTTATAGAAACATACGGCACTGTGTTTGATTAAATTAAGAATTCTGCCTGCCCTGAAAGATGAAGGAGAACGTGTCATACTCCCAGAACACTTAATACAAATAGAGATGTCATGACTCAAGATCCAGTGAACCAGAGCTTTTCCAACGAAGAAGGCGGCCTCCTTCCACTTTCCAACCCAGTATACTGAAGTCCCGAGCGTCAAGCTAAGCCCCGAGTAACAGTAGTAGTTTTTGTCATGCAATATTGCTACAAAATTATAAAACATGGTGAGATATTACAAATAAACGGTAACAGGTAGCTGACACAAACTCTCTCATATTAATACAAAACATAAAATGCTATATTTTTAATATTGTCTGTCCATGAAAGAGAACTTTATTAAATTTTAAGAAAATCACTCACCGTCAATCTATAAGAGACCATTGCACATAGACGTACCGAATATTTTCAAACGCGGATCATTATTATTTTGATAAAATATTTTAGTTTAGTTTTAGTTTTTGGTTTACCTATCGACCTTTTATAAATTTCCTAAGATATCAAAATTACTTTTCCGTTTTTAAACATAATGGACATGAATGTTCGAATTTCAGCAAAATCGGACCAGTAGTTTTTGTTGTAGAACCACATATTTTTTGTTTGGTTTCAGACACATAGACACATTCATACATACATTTTGGATAAATGGGCCTCGAATTTATAATGTTTCTGCATTTTAATATATGTTAGAAAGTAAAAAAACCTTGTAATACAATTTGTACAAATAAATCTTTAGCATCTTCTTAAATCATTTATAAAAACAAATAGTTTGAAAAGAGAAACTTCAAATTATCAAGTTAAATAAATTTTAATTTGTATGTAAAAAATAATTATTTACAAAGGTTGATAACAATTTATTGAAAAAATACTAAAAGTATATTTTATACAGGAACAAAAGCCGCGATTTACGTATGGGTAGGCTATAGGCCTGCAGTATTCGGCGAAATGTGAGGCGCAGTGTTTAAAACCTGTTTAATTTATTATTTCCCGAGCAGCAAACTAAAGGCCCTACAAAGATGAAATAAAAAGAATATTAACATCTAACTAATTATATCAAACCTTTACGCTTACAAAACGTTTATAACCAACAAATAAGGAAAAATTGTTGCCTACTAACGTTTTTATGTTACCTAAAGTGAAACCCTTAATAAATCTAATTTTTTAACGTTCTTTCAAATAATATATTACCTTTATGGTTTAATATTCTGAATGAGGGAATCATGTTGCCTGCACCTGCCAAGTTTCAAAATTTAATTCACACCCTAGGGGGTTTACCCCTTGATTTAAGTAAAAGTTTTTATTAAATTTTGTGTGCTGCACGGCACGGTATTGGAGAGTTTTTACCCCAGCTAAGATGGTGAATTCGGCTTCACTATCTCTGCAAATCTATTTCATTAGACGACTACTCCATCTTCAGTGCTCTATGGTCATACCCGTGTGACGTATTCACACATTGAATCGAGATGATATGAAAGTTACAATCCAATCCCCCATATCTACGAAAAATAACATCAAAACGATCTAATTAAATTAGCTTTTAACAAAACCTTTTATATGATACAGTTGCCACAACAGAGACAATCAGGAATGTCTATTTATGAGCCTAGTAAATATATTTTGAATTTTTCGTAAATTTAAATCTCGGCTGGCCACGTTTTAGTGAATTGAATCATAAAAACAGACCAAAGCTGGAAATAAGGTTTGTGGAGAAGCTAACATGGCTGATTTCGTGGGAACTTGAATTTCACAGGAAGTGTTAGAAAAACTAAGGCTGAATATTCTAACTCCATTTCGTCACCATATTTTAAACCCTTTTTTCCTTTTCATGTACAATTAAGGGTAAGGAAGTCCTGGATAAATCTCTAATCTGAAAGTCTGCCCTTTACGTAAGGCCAACCGAGAGTGATAAAATTTCGATTGCACTAACTGGATATCAAATCAATTAAATTGTTTATTGAATCTACGAAACAATATTGTAGGGTTGGAGTACGACAGTACTGTTACCAATATAGGTCTTACAATTAGAATTTTTGGGGGCTTTGGTTGTACCATGGGACGTGGCTCGAAGGTATCGGGTCTGACGTTAGTCATCCATTCAAAAGTAATTACTTTGAAATTGGATTTGCTGAGATGGTGGTTCTCATGCTTGATTGTAGGTTCTTCAAAACATGTATATCATCTTTGTGTTCTATATCTATCTTTGTGTTCTTTGGAGTTAGCGATTATGCGCGAACGTCCAACATCTACGCTCTTTTGGTGTCACCGTATTATTCTTCAACAACCTTCCCACAAACACTCGGGCGAATGTCGAGATCAAACGAGAAGAGATCGTAGCATGAAATATAAATAGGTTTATCATCCAGATATCTATTTACAGACATATTAAGGACTTTTAAGAGGTTCATCTCTAAGGACTAATGTAAAAACTGGCTATTTAAAATACTACCAACAAAACTAAAGATTGAACGTGAATGTCACAGCAAAAATTGGTGTAATCACACACACACACACACACACACACACACACACACACACACACACACACACACACACACACACAACACACACACACACACACACACACACAACACACACACACACACACACACACACACACACACACACACACACACACACACAACACACACACAACACACATACATACACACACACACACACACACACACACACACACACACACACACACACACACACACACACACACACACACACACTCACATACTGTAATAGGCTTAAATCGAAAATTTAAACGTTACAATGGAAATTTTAAATTTAAAAAATATAAAATCTTAATTTTCGATAATAAATATAAATACAGTGCCATAAGCAGCTATTTCAAAGAATTTTATAAAGTAAAGCCATTTTTAAAGGGGGAGTTTTCTCATAGATTTGAACGAGACAGAAACGGACGAAGAAAAATAGAAGAAAAGTCAACATTCACATAGAAATTTCATCGACATTTATGAATTTCGACATCGAAAGATAAACTATGAATAACATCAAGAATATGGAATTCGAAAAAATTAAAATTTTTTAAAGCTATAACGAAGTATAAAAGTTTGTACTAAAATGGGAAAGTTTCCAACAACAGGAAGCTAGTAAGGTCACGCAATTGTAAAGGTAGGAGTCGAACCATACACGTCACTTTTAACAAGTATGTTGATTAGTACAGAGAACAGGGGAGGTGTAAGAAGTGTGTTTAGGTTGAAGATGGGATATTGGAGAAGGCTTTAGTGGGTTTCCAAGCATCGCAGCGCTGGACGGGGTTTCAAACCACTCCGGTTTTAATGATTTAAAAGTGTAAAGTTCCAACGTTATCTTTTAAGTTCGGGGAGTAGGCGGCTGCAAAAATGTAACGGTGCGATTCCATTAAATAAAAATTTGTCTTTGTCAACATACTGCGAAAATAAACTCTGCCTCTTAACTGGGTAATCAGTCTTTTGAGGGGGTATGAAAGGCTTCTTGGACTGGAGCCATGGTATCATACCATTCACAGTTTCAAGCGCAACGTACGTCTTGATAGTAGGTTTTAGCTTTTAGCCGTTAGTCCACGCGGCTAGAATGACCGCTAAGGGACGTACCATTTCTTCTAACTAAACAATACAAAGCCCGGAGTGCATTTACTGAATCTATTTATAAAATATTATCCTCAAAGTTTTGTAATTGTTTATCCTTTTAATCTAAACTACCCTAACTGCCGGTGGTTTTGCATGGATATCATTTAATATAGCGTAAACAATGAAACAAATATAACTTTTCAGATTACAAGTAAAATAAATGTTTTAGTACAGCAAAACAAAATTTTACAAGATTTTTGTTTATTTAATATATTTAACATTTTTTATTTTCACAAGAAACCCATTTTTTAATTCCTCTTTCAACGTGTTCATTTTATAAAAGTCAATACTAGTAGACACTCTTTAATCTACACGCGTCAGTCACTTTCATATTGCATAAACATTCCCGCCATTTGAGGAATTAAAATCTCTTTTTTTGGCGTATATGTTGGGATATTAATATTATTTATACTGCACTTGGGACACAGCACAACTGTTACACGTCACTCCCTTCAGGTGACACACAACACTCTGTCTGGCGCTAATGTATCTCTATAGTGCTAATGAGGGTCTCAGCTATATCACATGTTATAAATAAAATTAACTGTGAGTTAGTTTTAACATTCGCTGATGTTTAGGTAATGTAATTAAAGAGAGGTGTGTGCTTAGTGCCTCATAACGATCGTCTGACGTACAAATGCTGCATGTCTCTACTATACGTCATTGTTCGGCTTGATCCCTTTTCATTGTAAATCATACTCCTTCATTTGTTCATTTTCATACAAAGAAATAACTCATCAGTTGAAAAAAAAAACATTTTTTAAAGAATAAGTTATTATTCTAAACAGAAAAAATAAATAAAGTGAAAAAATAAGTATTTAAATGAACGCTATTTAAAAAAGGTCGCAAACATATTTTTAATAGTAAGCAAGGTTAAACATAGAAAAATCAAAATAAAAATACACAAGAAAATAAAACAAAACAAACAACAAACTAACAAACAGTCAAAATAAAATAACAATATAATGTAATATCATTAAGTAGGCATACATCAACAGAAAAACCTAATAAACAAGTACCTACATATTTATCAATCATTCTATAAATATGAAAGGACACATATGCAATCCTTTCAAAGAACTATTATATGTATAAACTTCAAATAGTTTCTCTTGTTTCAATTTGCTTCGATATTAAGTATTTCAAAGATCTAAAAATCAGAAATATGAAATCATTTATATGATAAAAAGATACACGCCAAGACGAACTGCTTGTTTTATGTTCGCCTATGCAAACGTAAACGTGTCGTTTTGTTTCACCATTTGAGGCATCATATTCTAAACAGCTGATTATATACACGTTATTCAAAGTAACTGGGTGAGTTTAGACTTTTCCCTTTTAATGAAAGAAGATGAAGTTATATGAAATTGTTGAAAGGGGTTTGTTATCAAAAGGTACTGGTTAGGTTAGGTTAGTTTTTGATGTAACCCAATAACATATGACGAACGTAAAAAAATAGATAGACTATTATAAAGTGAGTGAATATTAATCAGTTACAACTAAATAACAACTGACAGTACTATAAGAAGAATTACCATTCAGTTTGCTGTAGACGAGTTTCTAATAATGTAAAGTAAATAGAGTCTGCGTACAATTAGAAACATGTTGGCTATGAAGTATACGTAAGATGATTATATGAATTACTGAGTGGTATGGTAACATTGTACACTTGTTTATACACTTATGTTTTCAGAGTGTTTTATCCTATTTTAATTATGAGGGTAAAAAACAAAGTTTTTCCTCCTTGCGGGGTAGGTGAGACTGCTCAACATGGGTAGGAAAGAATGTAACTATAATAACTCACACTTTCAATGTATTTATATAAAGAAATCAACCTATTTAGTTTTACAAATAAAAAAATAATAGTTTATTTGAAAAACGCAATCCTACTTTTTTATTAGCTTGTTTCTTCTCACTTCGTCCACAGTCAATGCACTTTCCTTCGTAAATGGTGCAGCTTACATGGATTCACACGTTTCTAATATATGTATCTAGAAATTAAAAAAGAGATTTATTATATCAAACTTATTTCTAAACAAACTGTTTACTTCTCATAAGAAGGCGACTGTGACAATTATTGAACTTGGTCCACCAAAGGAGACACCATGTCAGTTCTATGTAAATGAGAATGGCCAGCATGTGAACTTAATAAACTACCTGAAAATGTTGGTTAGTCCTTCCAATTCCCATGAACATAACCTCATTTCTAATAAAACTTACTTGTAAAATATTTAAAACATCAAGTGCTTCAATTTTATCAGTGAATTTTAATCGGCCTTTATACGGATAGATTCCGACATTTCCCAGGCTTTATTATTCGGAATAATAGCAATCCCATCGTATACATATCCATCATAAATCGATTAAAACTAGGATTCCCTAAACATTGCCAAATTAAATCTTTCATAACAAAAGTTTAACACATGGGAAACAAGTAATACTGCATAAAACAGAAACAAGTAGCTTATATTGCTCATAACATAAATGTTTGTCAATATACCTAAAACGGTTCGAATTGTTTTTTTAAAGAGTAAATCGACAAAAGAACTATATTAATTATGTTAAACTATTTTAAAACACTTATTAAACAAGTCCTGAACACTTTCATGTTCATTCAATTTGAGTGCGCCAGCCGAAAATCCCGAGGAAAACATTTTTTCCAAGCAGATGAAGTCAGTTATGCAATATTTGGACAATTTAGTTAGGAAAATCAATATTTAAGAAAAAGGTTTTAAATAGAACATACAAGGCGATAGTTTCCATTAGCTAACCAACGTATTTGTGTTTTTATATAATGTTTATTAGCAAATATTTATTTTTAAAGAACATATACGAAGAGGAATTCAAAATCTTGCCAACGAACTCCTAGCATCTTCAATAAAAGATTGAAATTCTCCAAGTTATGTAAATTCTCTAACAACAGATAACGTATTCTAGTCACCATAATGACCCCGAGCCTTTATGCAAATCCTCTATAAGTGATCGCTTTCCCCACCATTCATACATCTCTTCAGTAACCACTAGACCATTTCCGTTTCAAAATGAAAATAACACGGGCGATAACATCCAGAAGACGTGAGATAAGCTGCCAGTCTTTATGTATTTGTCACGCATCTTTTACAAGAATCACTCTAGTTGTACAATGGGAAGTGATCCTGCTTTAACGTGGAAAGTAACACCACAAACTCTCACTGTTCATTCTTTTATACTTAACAAAAATAACATAAAACGAAAATAACAAAACCATTGATGATTCATAGGTTATTTTAGTTACCGTATTCACTGATTTATCATTGGATTTTATTTTACATTTTAAATCATCCTTAAAACCCCGTAATTTGATGATTATAAATGAATTTAACAAATATTTTGTAACAAAATAATTATCCGAAAAGCAGTCTAATCTTAAATTTGCAAGTAATTACAAGTTTTAGAATAAGGAGTATCTGTTGTTTAGGACCAACTGAAAGCCCCTGTCTAGTTAATAAAAAAACCCTTGATTAAAAGTAAAATATTAGTGACGTTTTCTATAGCTAAAATTGTCTTCAAAACAATATGAAATACATAACAGAACTTGTTGTTAGTAAATATACTATTAATAGGACGGTCATTCATATGAAAAAATAAATCCGTTTTCAACATCCAACTTTAAAGGAGAAAAAACAGTCAGGTCAAAATTAAAGAAAGTGGAATTGTTTAAAGTATTAAACCATGCAGTTGATATTAGGCAGTTTAAGTCTAATATAAATAAGCGGGCATTCTAATGCATTCAAGTGCAAAAGGGGATATGTCAAATGTGCAAATGTTGTTTATCCCATTATCTGATAGGTAACATTTTCTAGCTACTGTTAAATGTAAACATTCCAAACAAATGGAAGAGAAATCTATAGCGCAAAAGACAGTTACACTAAGAGTATTTAAGTCAGGTTGTCGAAGAATTAGGTAGAACTGTATAAGGTAGGACACACTGTGAGAATATGTAGAAACATATTAATGCATAGGGTTTCTAGGTATATATTATACCATATATATATATATATATAAATTAATATAGGGATATGTTTTCTTGTAATATATTTAGTTTATTAAATGTATAAATAATTTATTTAATAAACAAGTAATTAAATTTATTGAAATTAAATAATTTTCTCGTTTTTGTAATATTTTTAATTTATTATATACATTATTATATGTATTTATAATTTATTGTATACATTATTATATACATTATATATATATATATAATACGGTAACTATTGATGTTAATTTTCATTTGCCATAACTATTTATCTATGCTCAAGTTCATTCAACTTTTTATTATTGATAAACATTCAAGCAAATATAATTTGGAGGAACAAATTGACTTGAGTTTCATAATATCTATGAAATATCTTCAGGTTACAATATATATATATATATATATATATATATATATATATATATATATATATATATATATATATATATATATATATATAATACGGTAACTATTGATGTTAATTATCATTTGCCATAACTATTTATCTATGCTCAAGTTCATTCAACTTTTTATTATTGATAAACATTCAAGCAAATATAATTTGGAGGAACAAATTGACTTGAGTTTCATAATATCTATGAAATATCTTCAGGTTACTATATATATAATACGGTAACTATTGATGTTAATTTTCATTTGCCATAACTATTTATCTATGCTCAAGTTCATTCAACTTTTTATTATTGATAAACATTCAAGCAAATATAATTTGGAGGAACAAATTGACTTGAGTTTCATAATATCTATGAAATATCTTCAGGTTACAATATATATATATATATATATATATATATATATATATATATATATATATATATATATAACCTACAATTATATAAATACTTACATATTTAATTGGATAAACTAATAAAACGCTTATGGTTCTTTTCTTTTGTAATATTATGGTGTTGTGTTTACATTTTCTTCATTATTATTTCGTTCTTTTATTTGAAAGCAAATATATTATATTATTTAAAATATAGATGTGAGAAATGAATGAAAAAATTAAATAATAAACTAAATCTTTATTTTTAAAACCAATTGCATTTTTGTCACTTTTCTCAGAGCTTATTCTTATATATCTAATATTCCTTCATTTTCCATGATTTATAGTCATAAAAATATTTAATATATTGTTAATAGTTAGCAATTAACTAGTCTATACGCTTAACAATTTACATTATTTCAACACGATCTCATTCGTTAATATTTAACTATATTTAAGAAGAGTGGCAAACATTTCAGTAAAAGTATGCAGACGTATTTAACGCAAGAAGTGTTTTTAACAGAAGTAAGCTTAAAATGAAACCTTTGTTCAAAAGATAAGTTTAATGAAAGAAAGTGTTGATTCTGGATGACACGACGATAGTAATGTTAAAATGGAACTTGGGATTAGTTTGGGAATATAACTGGATGCGCATCATTTTGGACGTCAGTTATTTATTACATCATACTTCAGGGTATTTCATCATACGTAATGTAGAATCAACACCAATGAGGACAACATGGTTATCAAAAACATCTTATGATTAAAGAATTTGAATTGTGAGGAGTTGTGTACCAGTGTGTAAATTATGTACAAATAGAATCACACATTAAGGTATATTGTGATCTTACATTAGGAACATCTTTCTGTGTTAATTTATTGTTGGCGAATTACCTCAGTATATAACATTACTAGAAAATAGAATTAAAATGTAGGTACAAAAGTTGGAAGGGATTTGGATTTTTTAAAAAAATCAATAAAAAACCCGTTTTACAAGAAACATCAAGAAAAGAAGATTCAAGGGGGTTAGAGATTTGCACAAAAAAACCTATTCATGTAACAATATTTGATAACACAAAACATTTTAAAATGTTCAAAAAAAATTCATAATAAACCTAATCACAAACTACCGAAGGGAAATAAAATGAATAATGTTTCTCTCTAAAAGAAAGCATAACATTGCAATATAGCTGTAGGTACAGTAATAAGTAAAGCTTCAATCGTTCTTCTTTTTTTCACTGCTTGCAAATATATTGACAAACATTGTTCTAAAATGTGACCTAAACATAAATGTACTAAAATGTTGTTCCTTGAACATATCCTTTAACTAACAATGTTTCACATGTTCAATGTAAGAATAAAAAAATAAGAGGGCAACAATAGAGTAACATTTTGGGTTTAACAAGTATTGAAAATGGCGCAAATGTTCCGTGTTAAAAATGTGCAATAAAAATAATCTTGCTCTAATTACAGGCACTGGTTTCCTGTAAGTTGTATTATAGTAAATGTAAAGTTTTGGTTATGGAGTTATTCCGAAACCCATTAGTGAACGAAATGTTTTGATTTGAGGAAAGTCAAAAGACTCTACTCAAATGTATATGTTTATAGTAAGTTGAACGCAAATCAAATTACTTAGTAAATAAGTAACTTATATAAGTGAAGCAATTTACTGACTAGTAGCTTCGTGTGAAACTCCCTCTGCAATCGTTTGATATTTTCCATGAAAAGCCATCATAGTAATTTGTTTATAATTTGTAAACTGTGATGTCCAGAGGTACTTGTAATAGGTTAATTGCTTGGCATATAACTTCGTGTGCACGTCTCTGATCTACGTCATCATCTTGGAGGGTTTCCCACTGGAATGGGCTTCTTCATTACATTTAAATAATAATAAAAGCATTTCATAAAAAATATTTTTCAAAGAGATAAACACTGGGTGAACCCACATCTCTGCTACTCTAGAAATATGATTTTAGGAAATTATTTTTTAAAACAATGTTTAAAATCTATACTCGAACATAATAGGGTATGTATTTAATAAATATATATTGTGGTTTTCGATATATTAGTAAAACAATATAGTTGGTTAATACGTAATTTAATTTTAGCCAAATTCATTTAAAACTATTGGTTTTGTTTTGTAATAGTAATGAATTTTATTGTACATAATGGCCATAAGTGAAGGTAAATTTCACTTGTGAATATTTTATAGATAGAAATAGAGAGTGAGTGCATGATCAAAATGAATGGTTGAATTGTTCTTAGTGCCTAGAAACAAGGTCCGGATATTTACACAGATGTTTCGCCTTTGCATGGAAACCACAATAAGTCCATTTACCTGATCGTAGCTGTACACTTCGAGTTCACAACTATAATCGTCTAAAATGGCCAAATCATACGAATTGTTGTCGTTAAATGAAAAAATGAGACTAGTTGAAACGAAAGAAAATGATAAATTGTCAGTACGAGAAATAAGTCAATGGCACGTTTCAAGATACGTTCTCATGAAGAGGCATTACAAAACATAAGAGACGTCATGCAGTTCTCTCTTCCCCTCGTCATGAACTACTGTACCTTATCTCCTCTAGTGTAGGAACTAACATTATTAAAGCACTTATGACTTTAAAAAATGTCTTTGTATAATGCGGAAACTTGTACAATTCGGAAAATATTTTAGCCTATTGCAATTAATCATTATACGAATTTTACTGTACTAACATTCGTTACTTAATCAATGCGCAATTTCTCCTTTCTGTATAACTAATGCAAAGAATGCGCAATCTCTCCTAATCAGGTAGGAGAGATTACGCAGCCTTAAATCAAGATGGCCGCCATGGGATTCAACCTAACTTTACTAGTATAGTATAGGCCTAGTTTAGTAGTTTGCTGGAAAAACAATTAAATTTTAAATACTTTGTTGTAACACCATTCAACCAAATTTATTCATTACGATAGTAAAAATTCAACCACTTACCGTGCAGAAGAAACATGTAAAGCGGTGATAGTTCACTGAGGCAAAGACGTAAAGATACTTTCAACTAGTCACTCAACTATTGGTGCTGACAAAATTCATTATGTTACTGTGCACGCACTCAATCCCCCCCCCCCAACTGAAACAAAGGGTGCGCCATTTCTCCCCCCGCGCCATCTCTCCTAGCTTTACCTTATTAGTCTGTAATTAAACATATTGAAAGTTGAAAAGGGAGCTCACAAGGGTACCTGCTATTCTTTTGACGTCATAACCCTTGTTCACATTTAATATCAAATTGAATTACATCTGAAGTACCACTTTAAGCGGAAAAAATATCATATGCCACTGTAGTTACATGTGGGTTATGTCAACCTACCTAAAACGTTGACTTGCATCTCCGCTAAAGGCTAACTTCTATAACAAGGGCTCAGTGTAAATGATTTATTATGAGGTCATAAAAGCCAATAATGATATGTTTTGAAGCAAAGAATTTGCGCTAGACAGTGATCTGAAATAAACGTAAATGAAAAGTATTTAGAACACCTAAGACATGTTATAAGATGTGAAAAAAGAATTGTCATAAACAGAAACGTCTAGACGTGTTAATTGTGGCATTTATGAGCATCATGAGTTGGTTTTATGTTTTGAACTTTCTTGTATTACACTGTTGTAGGTAACTATTTGAATTTGATTAGGGCATGTGATTTGTGCAGGGTATGTGAATAATGAAATATATTTTCATAGACATATTACATTCTACATGTTAATTAGAAAAAAATAATCAAGTTTTATAATAAATCATATCTGATTTGACAGTCCAAGGCAAAACAAAGAATAGTTATATGGGTAGTATTAGGTAGGGAAATTGAAATCTTTTGTAGATGATATATTGCATCACTTATGCAAGCTCGAGTATTGAAAGTCGATTTACTTTCAAGCGGCTTCACATATAAACATTACGGTCTATTATTTACGTTCAAGATATGTGAAAATAACTCTGCAGGTAATAGGAAATTATAACAAAGGAGCCATTAAAAGGATATGTTCTACAAAACCTTAACATGTAATTACAGGGAGTGAAACCAGAGTTTTACAAAAGGAAGAACGGGAAAAAATATGGATTATGTATAGCAAACTATTTCCTAAGGTTGTGAATGGGGAAACGGACCAATATTGTTTGATAAAAAGCAGGTTTAACTTGTCTTTGTGTGTTATAGATAGTAAATGTTTAAGCACACAAATGCACTCCATCTAGTTACATTATTTCAAGAAGGGTGAATGTTGAAAGAAAATGAAGAGATATTTAGGTTTATGTGTATAATGCGTGACTTTGCTGAGACCTGTACAAGCACTATAGCTTTAGTTCAAGTTGCAGTTGTGACATATTTAGTTGAAGGTGACACGTTGTGTGACACCTGGAGTGAGTTACGTGTGACGCTTGCTCTCTGTCTCAAGGGCAATGTAAATTATAGTAGTTAAGGTATTCTTTAAGAGAGAAAAACTAAAATTCCTTAAAGGGAGAGGAAAAACTGCTCTTTATTTTCTTTAATGTTAGAAGTTGTATTGAAAGATTTTTTTAAAGTGTTTTTTTTTGTTTAAAGTAAACATCATTGGTTGAGGAAATAAAATTGGTTTTGTTATAAACATTTAAACGTTTAATTATTATTTATTGTAATTAATTTATTATACAATATTATAACAATATTATTTTTGAAACAAAAATTATATTTTGCAAAATAAAAAGTATATTTATTTGACTGGTAATCTGAAATGCTATATTTTTTCCTTTCTTCACTTTATATTACAATGTCATGTAAAAATATCGTTGGTTAGGTCGATTTCGATGAGAGTTTAAGAATATCGAGTATAACAGATATACAATAAAAAGAATAAATGTGCAAAAGATATGGATCATGTAAAGAAAAGATTTGAATTTATTAGAAGTGCTGTTATGTCTATTCGTGGTCATCATGGGGTGTGAAAAATTGAAGGGGGGGGGGGTACACACCTACTACGATATATGGGATGCTTGTGACCCTGAATATTGTGCTGTCAATGCCTCAGTCCAAAAATCTTTACGGAACCCAACACAAGGGCTGCGAAGGCAGGAGTGTATTCCTCTGCAATATATGTTGTCTACTTATTGGTAGTCATTTAGTAGAAGCTACTATGTGACGAGCAACGGCCCAGGAAAGGAAACAGGCGTAATGTTTCGCTGTGCAAGTTGGTGGCCGTTGATGTAGATTTATTTTTACATTTTTTCTAAAACGTCGTTTAAACAGTTTGTCAAATTTCATAATTACAATAACTATTATTAGAGTACGAACTCCAATTTTTTTGTAGTATAGTTGTAAATATAAATATATGCCAAAATAATTTATCCCTCGTGTTGGAACAGTGTTATTCTCAACCTTATTATTTACTTGGATTTTAATTAGTTTTTACACCTAATTATGTTTTGTCATTAATAAGGGGTATAATTTACGCTTTTAGTAATTGAAGTTTGTATAAAAAATTGTCATCAGTTTTATAACTGTGAGTTGCGCGTGATGGTTTAATAACAATGGGTTTTCGATCAATCCGAGTAAATAGAATTTTCTGACTGATAAGGGAATCGATTTCTGCAAACATTTGAAATATAATATCATTTATTTCATTCTTTCTAGATATAAATCTTTATCCCTTTCAAAGCAATGAAACAAAATATCAAGTGAAAACTATTTTTCGATCATTTTTTTAAAATTATGTTTGTACAGCGTTTTTATTGTTTTTCATATTATTTACCATAAAAAAGTTATAAATTACGCTGTTATTTGCATAAACGAGTTTTTACTGTCATAAAATCGACACTAAAAGTGAAAATTTGCATTGATAGACTTAAAAATTAATCCTACGGTATTTATATATTAGAATTTCGTTTCTGTATGATAACAGTACTATATTGTAATGAAACATTTTCATAGAGTTGAACGGTTGTCCTCATAGCATATACGAGCCACCTTCACATAGTATTTTATATACCATGGGGCTATGTGGCTAACAATAAAAAACTGTTACATCGACCTATTATATCGATAAATGTTCCCTATACCATCTTATAATTTTAAATCGATATATCTACCCCATCCACAAGCTAGATGTTTCTAGAATTGATTTTGACCGTTTTTAGATTCATATTTGACTGGCTCATGTAAAAGCTCTATCATGTTATTATCATTAAGTTTTTGATTTAAAGAGGGTAATTTTTAATATACAATAGTAAGTGTGTTTATTAATATACTTACAATAGGATAAACAACATGATTAACGAGGTCTCTGTCACAAACTTTATATCCTTTAAACATAAATTAACAAAAATTGATTACATATAGGATATAAATCATTCTATCGTTTAAAGGACCTCGTGAGCTCGTATAAGAAAATTAAATGCCAAAGTAGGAACAGAAATTATAACTTTACGTTTTCTGAAGATTAAAATAAAAATTAATTAAAATGTGTTTGCAAAATCTGAAACTAAATAATATGTATTAAACCTAAAAAACATAACGATTTACCTAAGTCTAGCATCAGTCCAGGAGAGTTCAAGGTTACAAACTAATTAAAAAATATTAAAATGCAAAACTATAATTTTATTTCTTGAATCTTGTAGTCTATTACGTTCGGTGTATCTTAATTAATCACTTTGATGAAGATCACCACATAGCGATCGAAAACGTTCTGTCTGTTATTATTTTATATATAAATATACTAAATACATGATAACTGTTACCGGAAATGAAACAGAGTCGTAATAACAAACGATGGTAACTATATTAGGATAAGGTGGAATTGAATCAGGAATTTAATATACAAGTAGAGATCAGGTATCGGGTCCTTACGGAAGCAAGGATGTCAACCTCTACTTAGGAGATTGTTAAGTATTCAACTCCTGTTGAAGACAACTTGTAATTGCTGATTAGTATAATAGCATTTAACTTTATCACACAACTCCAACAAGAACCTCTGTATAACGATAATATGATGTATTGGGGGATAATGAATATGTCTTTCAGATATTGTAAAACATATTAACCCGTGATGTGCTAATAAAGGAAATCCATATGCAAGCTGATCTACTAAAACTTCTATATCAACCGTATAAAATAAAATTCTTACATAAATGTTAGGAACGGGATGGAAATATATGCTTTTTTTATAAATATGTAATATTATTCAATTATGGTAAAAGTAACGTTATTTCTTAAATAAAATTAATGTCCTTCGTTTTACCATTAGCACTTCTATACAAAACTGTTCTAGGGGCAGGGTATGCAATATAGGTACAATGATGTATTGCGGTCATGTCATTTTTACCTTACTATCTTACATAGAGCTCTATGTAATGTTCATTAAATAAGAATTAAATAATGATACTGAATTTATGTTGTAAACCGTAAACGCTTACAATTACAATTTTTTATATTTATTGCAGTAATTGTTTATAATATGTGTTTTGCTTTATAAGGTTAAGACTACAATGTTGAGGAAGATTTTACGTATTACGATAGTATTAGTCGAATAATTTACCCCTACTATTCCTCATTCACCATCCTCTTTAACGTAATGGTAACATTAAATAAAGTAGTAACACTGGATATGCGCGAATTTATATAAACAAAAAAAAATGAATGACAAATAGAATCAGTTAATGACATTATATGGTGATTGGTGTGTTTAGAAAATCACAACTTTATGTTTAGTTAAAGGAAATTGTCACCAGTTCACTTTTTCGAAATATTGGCTATCTGTTCTAAGACAATAGTAAACAATATTATTTCGTGAAGACATCACTAGGGCCAGACAGAGTATTGAACGGACATGGATTTTAGTTATTCATCAAATAAATTTGTAATTTAATTGGTCTTCAACAGATAAACCTTTGCTCCAGAAAATGACTATTCCTTTTATTGCTAAATGTTGTGTCATATCTTTCCTGGCAAATTAGAACTTCTTCATTTCGGCACGCTATAACCTTTATATATGAGAGAAATAGATGAGTTTCTGGATACCGTTTATTGGCGCAATAAACCTTATGTCGCTGGGCAAAAATCATAAAATTCTGGAGAGCAATAAGTGGCAGTATGTGAGACTAAAGTCATTAAGGCATTGCAAAGTCATTTCTATACAGACGACAGGTATACTGTGATTATAAAAGACCGAACATGGTTCTTAAATATATATAAAAGACTGATGGTTAATATGCTGTTGGTGCCATCTATATAATGGGGCTCAAAATGTTTGGATGTATGTAAATTTAATTGCTTGGTAAAATAAATTGCTCTAATATATATATATATATATATATTAAATATAGTGATATGTTTCTTGTAATATAGTTAATAAATAAAAAATATTTCATAAACAAGAATACGTTTAATGAATATATTTATTCAAAGCTTTTCGCCGATAAAATAGTATCAGCATCTTCAGGAAAATAATTATCTTTTATTTCTAGTTCTTTTTATTTATGTAATATTTTCTGTTCCTAATTTTTCAATTCTTCAGCTAGGCGTTGAAGTAATTAGACTAGACCAAAATTGTACTGTAAGGTTTAAAATTGAAGCAAATCTATACCTAATTAAAATTAAATGAAAAAGAGGGTGGTTTAGTATGATGTATGGAGCTGGAAGTGGATAAAACACTACTAAGAGGATATCCTTTTTAGGTAAGGATTTGTATTTAGGAAATCACGCTATTTGTTTTGCATTATTACTCAGGAAGGCCTTAGTGTAACTATGTTCACGTTAGGGGTTCTATATTTTAACGGTTCTTTTAAAATATTCGGAAACTTGAAAATATAAATTATATAAACGTCAGTAAATAAGAGGTTTTATGCCATGTAAATATCAAAACAAATTCAAGCAAAAATATTTAAAGCAATGTTTCTCTAAATCCATCAGCTAAAGAAGATTGAAATAACTTGAAAGATTGAAAGACTAGAAAAATGTTAAAAAATGAACACCTATCGTTTCCAACTAGCAGAATAAACAAATAGAAGGCACCAAGAAGACAAAAACTTACGTTGGAGATCTTTAGCCAAATAGAGAAATCATTCGTGAATAAGGAATACACACACACACACACACACACACACACATACACACACAAACACACACACACACACCACACACACACACACACACACACACACACACACACACACACACACACACACACACACACACACACACACACACACACACACACACACACACACACACACACACACACACACACATATATATATATATATATATATATATATATAAGTTATATGAACGATTTATGTGAACATTTCATAATTAAATGCGTGCTAGGAAAATTCCTGCTTACGCAGCTTTTGTATTATATAGATGGTGAGAACAGAGCCCCGGCAGTGTGTAAGTCGCCTCTGTATCGCACAGACGTTTTCCGCTCCCGCTGAATGTACATAAGTTGAATTTATGTTTTTATTAAGCTACATTATTGTAACCATTTCAAAATTAAATGTTTCTTAATTAACAAAGGTTTGTAAAAATAAAATCATTTTTAAAAACCTTTCGAGCTTAATATAACACGTAACTGGCGCAGTCGATAGGACATCTCGGGAGAATTAATGAACATAATTTTTATCGATTTCAATCGTTAACCGAGATACTGCAAAAACTCGATTCATTACAGAGCGCATATCTGTAACGACATCAAGAAAACCTTAGTAGAGTGAATATCTACAACAACTTAATAGAGCGCATATCTATTAAGAGCACGAGTGAATATCGTGTGAGTGAAAAGTTAAAAGTGAAATAGTAGTTCAAATGAGCAAAGTATTTTGGATCCACTTGTAAGTAGACCGTAAGAAATAGAGTTAAGAAAAAGTAGAGTATAACTTTTTAATTTTATATCATTGATTTTATTTTATTATTTTAAAGAAAATAATATTTTAAAATGGCAACGCCAACATTAAAGAAGGAATATCTTGATATGATTCCTGAGTATAGTTTAAAGCCCACTATGCTCCACAGATTTATTTCAATATGCGATAAGGTAGTAAATAAGTTTTATGTAAAATGAATATCTATTTTCTTCTATACTAGCTAAGTTAAAAGGCCAAGCATTAGAAATGGTAGGCCCCTTCCTAACAAACGAACCTTCCAAAATTATAGGCCCAACTACCAAAATAATCCTAACTAATTTACTAAACCTAACTCATACGTACAGCAAAATCAACAACCGAGACAATCTAACAATTACACACCACTAAAAGTTCATCAAAAATTTGAACCAGAACCAATGAGCATTTCCACACGTCAAACAGGGAACACAATTAGACAAAATAGACTTTAACAGATGACAGGGAAACCAATAGAAGAAGAAAATTACGATCAAACTATGAATCGATTGACTGAACAGATGACTAACTCTTATCTGACCTAACAAACGGATTATGAACCTCAAGAGGACCCTGACAGCTACATAGACTTTGATGATTCAACGCAAGAGGGAAACGCATGTGGATTCACTCAAGAGGACAATCATACCCAAAATCATTTTTTAGGACTAACCACAATAAAAAGACATTTTCCATAATGCATATCGAAGACGACCCAAACGAACTACCGTACATTCACGATCCCAAGACCAACCTAAAGATGCTGATTGACACTGGAAGCACGAGATCATTTATTAAAAAATCGATAGCTTTCCAATTTTTCAAAAACACCCTTACTCCTTGGATTAGATAACATAAAAGAATTAAAAATTAATTTAAATTTTGTGAATGATAAATTAATATTTCGCAATAAGCAAATCCCGATTAAATATTTTAACACAGAAGAACAAAATAATAATAATAATAATAATAATAATAATAATAATAATAATAATAATAAAGGCGAATGTCAGGAACAGAACGCAAAAAAGGGAACAAGTTATGTTATACAAGCCGCACTAGCCAAACGATTAAATTTAGAATACAAAATATTCAAGATGGAGAAGGACTCTTACCATACAAACACTTAAATGGATTAGAAATTCCGCAGTGTATAGTCTCAGTACACAAGGGAGAAGCCTACTGCCCTATAATAAACAACACAGAAGAAAATGTAGAATTAACAGTGAATGAACCGCTAGAATTAAAATCTTTAGAAGAATACAATATCCTTGAACCTGATACAATGCAAACGAACGCTAATTTAAATTTATTAGATTATAAACAAAAAAAATCGAGAAGAAAAAATTTAGATTTATCAAAATTTAGAATGGAACCTATGAACTTAGAAGAAAAATCCGCTATAACAAGTTTAATAGAAGATTATGCTGATTTATTCCATATTGAGGGAAACGATTTAACTTTTACCAACCAAATAAAACATGTTATTAGGACTACTGATGAAATTCCCGTATACTCTAGAAATTATAGATATCCAGAGATTTACAAGATCGAAATTAATAAAGAAACTGAGGACATGCTTAAACAAGGAATTATTAGACCTTCAAATTCTCCATGGAATTCTCCTGTCTATATTGTATCCAAAAAACAAGACGCTTCTGGAAAAAGAAAATTTCGATTAGTAATAGATTTTAGAGGATTAAACAAAAAGACAATTGACTATAAATTTCCCTTGCCGAACATTACAGACATATTAGATAAATTGGGACGATCCCAGTATTTTACAACTTTAGATTTAGCCTCAGGATTTCACCAAGTAGAAATGGATAAAAATAGCATAGAAAAAACAGCGTTTTCAACAGAAACGGGACACTACGAATTTTTAAGAATGCCCTTTGGACTAAAAAATAGCCCCCCTACATTTCAAAGAATTATGAATAATATTCTGAGAGGCATCCAAAATGAAACAGGTTTAGTTTATTTAGACGACATTATAATTTATTCTACTAGCCTCCAAGAACATATACAAAGACTTAAAGAAGTTTTCGACAGATTACGCAAAGCCAACTTTAAAGTACAGCTGGATAAAACAGAATTTTTAAGAAAAGAAGTAGCATATTTGGGACATGTTGTGACACCGGATGGTGTAAAACCCAACCCAGCAAAGATTTTGGCAATCCAGGACTATCCAATACCTAAAACTACCAAACAAATTAAAGGATTTTTAGGACTATTAGGCTATTATCGAAAATTTATTAAAAACTTCGCCAAAATAACAAAACCGTTTACTAACTGCTTAAAAAAAATGCAAAAATAAATATAGAAAATCCAGACTTTATAGAATGTTTTGAAACATGTAAAAATATATTGACTGATGAGCCCATTCTACAATACCCAGATTTTGAAAAGGAATTTACTCTAACGACAGACGCTAGTAATTATGCACTAGGAGCAATTTTAAGCCAGGACAAAAATGGAAAAGACCTTCCTATAGCGTATGCCAGCAGAACTTTAAACGACAGCGAAACTAATTACTCTGCAATTGAAAAAGAATTATTAGCAATCGTATGGGCGACCAAACATTTCAGGCCTTATTTATTTGGGAGAAAATTTAAAACTTATACAGACCATAAACCTTTACAATGTTTATTTTCAGTTAAAGAACCAAATTCCAAACTTTTAAGACAGAGATTAAAATTAGAAGAATATGATTATGACATAAGATACAAAAAAGGCAAACTAAACCAAAATGCAGACGCATTGTCCAGAATACAATTAAACGTCACTGATAAAAGGTTAACGAACACCCAACACACTGTAGAACCAGACCTTGAGTTATCTGCAGCCGACTTACTTCAACGTTACTTCCCGGAACTGAACAATAACGATAACGAATCTATGGTCGTACAACTCGACGCAACAGATAACGCCAACTTAGAGGACAATGAAGAAAGCGACAGTCAAACTATCCACTCCAATTTTGAAGGGAACACCCAAATTGATATACCAATTTCCGACGAGCCTGTAAACTTTGGAAAAAACCAAATATTTTTATCATTAGTAAAATATGAGCCGAAGAAAGTAAAAATTATAAAGCTATTTGGAACTTCAAAAATTCGTTTAATAGTCAAAATATCAGAAAATAATTTTAAAGAAGACATAGTTAATTTTGTAAAATCATATTTGGCACCCAAAATAAAATATAATCTATATTTTGAAGACGATTTTTATGAGAAATTTTCATCATGCATAGCCAAAAATTTCAAACAAACAGAACTAAATTTAGTTAAGTGTAATAATAAACTCTTAGACCTAACTTCGGAAGAAGATACCTTAGAAACGATAAGTAATTATCATGTTAACAAAACTAATCACCGCGGGATACAGGAAACATACGAACAAATTAAGCGAAGATATTATTGGCCTGATTTAAAATCACTAATTCAAAATTTCATAAATCAGTGTGACATATGTCAAAGAACTAAATACGACAGAATTCCCTTTCAACTAGAAATGAACTTGACACCAACAGCTGCAAGACCATTTCAAATAATTCACGTTGATACAATCTCCTTGGAGAAGAATTCCTTTATCCGCATAGTCGACGCGTTCTCACGATATGCTCAAGCTTATCGCTTGGGAAGCTCTCAAGCTACAGAGATTGCAGACAAGTTATTAGATTACTTCACGCATTTCTGCTTACCAACAGTTATTATCTCAGACAATGGAACGGAGTTTAATAACAGAATTGTAAAGGAGATATTAGATTTGCATGAGATCAAAATTCACTTTATCAGCACACAAAACCCCCAATCAAACGGATTATGTGAAAGATTTCATTCCACTTTAATTGAACTCATAAGGCTGTTAAATAATCAAATCGAATTTAAAAAAGCAGTATAATTAAGAAAGGTAAATATGCTATAATAGCTTATATCAATAGCATACATTCAGTCACAAAATTAACGCCGTGCGAAGTCTTATTTGGACAGATAAATTCAAACACTTTATTAGATATAGATTTAGAAAAACAAATTGTAAATGACTTCGTTTTAAACCATAAAGAAAAAACAAAAATACTTTATGAAAACATTAGGGATAGCAATCAAAGAATTAAAGAAAAAGTTTTAGAAAAAAGAAACATAAACAAGGAACCACTTCCAGAAATACCACTGGAAGTCTATATAAAAACAGTTCAAAAGCAAAGCAAAACGAAAAACAGATATAGCAAGGAAGAAATAGCTTCAATAAACAAGGAAAGAAAAACTGGTAAAATAAAGCCTAGACATCACAACACAAAAGACAAAATACATTTGTCGAAAATTAAAAGGCCTAAGAAGATAAAAAATGTAATTAATGACCAAAATCCTTCTTGTTCATATTCAACACAATCAAATTAAAATCCATACCATACCTTTGTCCACTAATTCTATGCAAGAAACTTTATTAAACTTTTAAACAACATTGTTTTTATTAATTGTATGTGTTGCAAACTTTTGTAATTAATTAAATGATATGTAACTAACTATGGTAATAAATATTGTTAATTATTTGAAATATGTTAATCACAAAAAAAATTGTAATTGAAGAAAATTAGAAATTATACTCTTAAAGAGATAACAAAACAAAAAAGATTTCTTATAAACGGACTAGAATCCTTTATCAAATCCATAACAGGCAATTTGAATGTAAATGATGGTAAAAATTATGAGAAATTATATAAAACTTTTTTTGTAATCAATGTAAATTTTGTAGAACTAAAAAATTAGATTCTGATAACAATTGTATATGTTATAAACATTTTGTATCTATCCTATGATAGAAAAGACTCATTATAAATTGTGTTAATCAATTCCAAATACTTTTGCTCAGTTGAATTATAATGAACAGAAAATTAGACTGTAAAATGCCCATCATAAAAAAAAAACAATAACGCCTACAAACTACGAGGATACTGCGTTGGAAATCGCAGACAACTCATTTAACTGGATCTTGGAGATCAACCTTCGCCTGGTGACTTTCTCCAGTGAAGAGGACTTCTACCCATGCCGAAAATTGCCCTTTACGGAGGCCTATTCAGGAGCTTATATACTTTGCCCTCATCAAGAAGATGAAGAGGACTTCAACCGATGCCGAAACTTCGCCAACCCCCGAAGTTTTCTTTAGGGATGGAGGAGTTATATGAACGATTTATGTGAACATTTCATAATTAAATGCGTGCTAGGAAAATTCCTGCTTACGCAGCTTTTGTATTATGTAGGTGGTGAGAACAGAGCCCCGGCCGTGTGTAAGTCGCCTCTGTATCGCACAGACGTTTTCCGCTCCAGCTGAATGTACATCAGTTGAATTTATGTTTTTATTAAGCTAAATTATTGTAACCATTTCAGAATTAAATGTTTCTTAATTAACAAAGGTTTGTAAAAATAAAATCATTTTTAAAAACCTTTCGAGCTTAATATAACACGTAACTTATATATATATAGAGAGAGAGATGATCTCATATGATCGATAAGTTAAACTTTCAACAAAGTATAAGACTAAGTAGTGAAGGAAAGAACCATAAATGATCTATTGTTTGTGTTTAGGGCAAATAACTAGAAAGTTCTAAAATAAAGTTATGCAATAATCTCGGTCTAGTTATACTGTTTTACTGTAAATTTCGTTTTATAAAAAACTAAACGCAGCAAAAGTCTGCATCCTACTTATTATATACACAACGTATTTACTTAGAGAAATTTACTGACATGTAACTTCTATGTTACCCTCTGACTAATATAATTCCTAAGAAACCCTCTAACTAACGTAACTCCTAAGTTACCCTCTGACTAATATACCTCCTAAGAAACCCTCTAACTAACGTAACTCCTATGTCACCCTCTAACTAACGTAACTCCTAAGTTAGCCTCTGACTTACGTAACTCCTAAGTCACCCTCTAACTAACGTAACTCCTAAGTTACACTCTAACTAACGTAACTCCTAAGTTAGCCTCTGACTAACGTAACTCCTAAGTTACCCTCTGACTAATATATCTCCTAAAAAACCCTCTAACTAACGTAACTCCTAAGTCTCCCTGTAACTAACGTTATTCCTAAATTCCCTTTTAACCAACGTAACTCCTAAGTCACCCTCTAACTATCGTAACTCCTAAGTTACCCTCTGACTAACATACCTCCTAAGAAACCCTCTAACTAACTTAACTCCTAAGTCCCCCTCTAACTAACGTAACTCTTAAGTCCCCCTCTAATTAACGTAATTCCTAAATCCCCTTTTAACCAACGTAACTCCTAAGTCACCCCCTAACTAACGTAATTCTTAAGAAACGCTATAACCAACGTAACTCTCAAGTTCTGTGTAAACAAACCCTCCTGGTATGCTAGTGCAGTGTTGATGTCTAGATGATACCAGTATAGTAATACAAGTTTTAAGGGAAAGACGTGGCCACAACGTATACAAGTGTAGTGAACGTTAAGCTCTTTCACCTCAAGATAAACACGACTTTGTTAAGAAAGGACAGTTTGGTTGTGACTGCTTGGACACAAAATACAATATTAAAGTTTGTAAATATTACGTGCTCTCATTAAAGCATAACTTGACTAACCAAAGTACTTTCTCTCTCTCTCTCTCTCTCTCTCTCTCTAGCCCGGTAAATATGGAATCAAAGACTGACATTATTAGCCAACTCTCATGTTCCAAGGTGGTAACTAACCCGAACACCCAGTAGCCTACTTAATAACGTGTAAAGTAGTTATAATTTTATTCTCCTCCTAGGAATTGCTCTTGCTTAAATTAGTGATAAAAATGGATTCCCTCTAATTGTCAGAACTGTTTTAGACCTAGGTTCAATCAGTTGTGGGTTATCAGAAAATATTATTCGTCTACTAACTAAGGTGGTACGATAAAAATAAAAGTGTAAACTGTTCCCTTATGTCAGTAAAAGAAAAGGTGTTTTAAATACATATTTCTGCTCTAAAGGATACCCAGTAATGATCTTAGTTTAAACAGGTTTTGTCTTACAGATGTTCAGGCTCCTACATAAGTGAAGAACAAGTTTAAAAGCCTTTTTTTAGCAGACCAAACTTCCTATGTACCCAGGCATATTGCTTTGTTCACTAACATTCTCACTGGTGAAAAGAAATGATTTGTATGTGATAACATCTCAGCTGCGATGAACTCTGTGTTTTTGACGTTAGTGCTGAAAAATCTACATGCGATTCTCTGAATTAAAATTAACTTCTTTTCCAAAGTTCCACAATTAAATCTGTGATATTCTGCGTAAAGTTTAAGTGACAGTATAGTTCTCTCCTGTCAGTTTGTCAGTATGCTTAGGTAAATTCCGATGCACTCTGATGAAAGAAATTTCCAGCTACTCTAATTAAGAGAAAATACAAAACAACTGCTTTGAACATATCATATGAGAACTATTGTTTTAGGATTTGTCTGTTCCCCTTAACATGCAGTTTAAATTAACTCGTGCGAGAAGACAGAATAAAATCTACTTGGTAGCTAAAGAACATGAAAAACTGACCTATATGATCGATAGGTTAAAGGTTTAAAGTATAAGAATAAGTTGTGAAGGATAGAGCCACAAATAATATTGTTTGTGTTAAAGTCAAATAGCGACAAATTTTACCCTAAAGAAATGCAATTATCTTCCTCCAATTATAAGGCACTGTTTTGTTGTAATTATTTTTATAAAGAACTAAACGCAAATAAAGTCTGCATCCTACTTTTTAAATACATAACCTATTTACTTGGAGCAATTTACTGACATGTAGCTTCGTTGAAAACTCCCTCGGCAGTCGATTACAAAACTCCCTCAACAATTGGTTGTAATCTTCCATGGAAAGCCATCTTAGTAATTTATTTCCTGTAATATCTAGAAGAGCTTTTGATAGATAAATTGCTTCCCTTATAGCTTTTACTCACTTGTTAAATCGGTCATGCAAGAGGATTTCAAAACGATAAAATAATTGAATTAAAACTTGCATATATGTTTAAGGGTGTATAATAAAACAAATCTTTTAGCGGCTTTCTCCTATCTTTTGATTGTAACAGGAGAGGCTCAAACAGGAAAGGGGTACTAGACAAAGGAATAACAGTATTACAAGTTATTGTTAACTGCCTTGCTTTACTAATGATTTTGTAACTAACTGAAATTGGAGACCCACTGAGTTACGCTCATAAACTAATTTTACCCCAATAATATTCAATTATCATCGAAACTATGTTTTTGAACTTTTAACGCACTGATCATGCTATTAGTATATTTAAGTTAAAACCAATATGTTTGCAAATTATTATTGAAATTAATGTCTAACTTTACTAAGTATAGGTAAATATTTAGTAATGATATTTGTTTACTGAAGGAAAAGTTGTAGCCAATATTATAAATTTGAAAGTCTACATTTATGAAAAATAATAAATACAATGACCTGTGTACAGTCGGAAGTAAAAGTTAAGATTACAGTATACTTCTTCATGAGTATGTAATGTTGAATTTATAATTATGTAAGGAAAACATATGTAATTCGTCTCTTAAGGAATGGCAGGAACAGACAAATATTGTGTTATTCAATTATTTTAAAACTAGATGTCTTTGTTTTCTTTAAATTAGTAATACGGTATTACACATGGTCGTTTTCATATCTTTGCTGTTTTTAAGAACTGCGTATGGAACATGGATAGAGCGGTTATTGTAAATAAGTTCTTTAAACTAAACAACTCCTTTTTATAACACATTTTCTGAATGTTTCTTCGTTGTTAGGAATAAGGTTTCATCACATTCATAGCTTCAGAGAACAAAAGAAACTAATTGTGTCATTCAGTTTATTGCAAAGAGTAATAATGACCGAGTAATGAGGTGTCAGTTAGTCATCTTTTTACTGGATTCCCTTTCCAAGATATTACAGGAGGTATTTCCTATGTAATCGTGCTTATAATTTACCTTTAGCTAATTACACCCGTCCTGTTAGGAGAGGAAAGGCTGTGGAAAACAAGAAATCAAAAAGCGTAAATGAAGATGTGAGCGTAACTACTCCTTTTTATAATTACAAATAAACATGGTCGCACACCTTGTAACCTTATTTAGAATCCGATGTTTCACTGACGTCATAATAATACTATAAGAGATCACTCTTCGTACATTACCGTGAGTTGAATATTTATCTATTGTTGGCCAATCAACATCTTTATGAACAAAATAGAACATTGCTTCACACTATGAATATGTGTTTACTTTATAGCATAAGATAATTGTATTATATCGTCTCATTTCTGACTTTCATTTGTAATATTTCCCTGTTTCGTCAGCTAAAAATATAAGTATAGGGATTCTTGTGGAAATTGTCACAACATATGTTTTCGGAAAGCCTACATGTAAAACACGTGGGGAGAAAATCTCAGTCACATTTTAGTTTAAAAAACAGTTTTACATAGCTAATAGATTTTACGACCCTAAATAATCCAACTGCTCTAACATATGCTTTACAGATTTGATGATTGTTGCAAAAATAAGAATTTTCTGGAGGAGAGCATTTTAATAGCCATAAAGTAATAAGTACATAGTTAATTTGTACGAAAATCTAATTTAGAAATTATTCAGTGTCTGATGTGTCTAATGAATAACGCTAATCTACCGTAATATATTTTCCCAATTTATTTTGTAAATGAGGAATGGGATTCGTGCATTGTCTGCTTGCTATTATTAAAATTGGTGCAAATAATGTATCCTAACAACCGTAAAAAACGAAGATAGAAATGAAACAGCCCTTATACTGTTGTGATATAATACAGGTCCTACTGTTAAATACAGTATAAATCTATCGTAGCTTTAGGCTACAACAATAAAGCAGCATTCTATTAAGCCTAATAAAATTGTGCCTTTATTCAGATGAGTTTTAAGTGTTACGGTTTGCTAAATACATTTCTTAGTGTAACGGATGTTTCCAGTTGTCTACATACCAAGTTCAGTCTTGATCCTAATATGTTGATGGAGAGTTTTGAGATTTGGGTCTTGATAAAATAATTTCGATAAAGTAATAATAATTTTGATATAATAAGACGGATAAAGTGGTCAGTCTGTACGTTTTGACTAATAGGATTTTTAAAAGTGGGACAGAGAACCAAATAATATAAAAATGTTATATACACGACGCGTGTAGGACACCTTCGTCCTACTACCAATTCTTACAATATCCCATTGACGTAATTACAGGAGCCCAGGGTTTTCCTATTTTTCCATTACTTTAAATCCAAGAGGCTTATGGAATCGTAAAGCTCTCAGATTCATAACGTTTATTGCACAGATAGCCTACGTAATATTTGCCAGAGTTTTATATTTTTCGGAGATAAACATTTATGACGCGTCAATATGACGATACACCTACTTCACTAAGAAAGGTGTTAGACAAATATTTTGACGTGCATGAAGAACCTCAGCTAATATTATAGGTTTACGAGGTGATGCAGGAAAGTAATGAGACGGCAAGACCGCAAGTGATCTGGCAGGCTGACTTAATGTCCTTAGCAGAGTATGTAAATCAATAGCCTCCCACATTGTTTAACGAAATAGTTTCAGCCCTATAATAGTTAACTACGTGATTCTTGTGAGTGGTATTAGTGAAGTTTTATCGGAAAGTGTGGGTAATGGAAAATGGAAAAGCAACATTTGGAGCAACTTTGTGTCATTAAATTGTGTGTTAAACTTGAAGAAATGTGAAGAAACATCAGCAAATGTGATTGTTCAAACGTTAAAATAGGTATTTTGGTAACTTTTTTTATCCCGAAAACAAGGTTTTTGCTGGCTCAAATTTGTGGAAGGCAGAGGAAAGCCTGAAGATGAACAAAGCTCAGGAAGGCCGTTAACTCGAACGTTTGAAGACTTTTGTGAGAACAAACTGCCGTTTAACATTTTTATAAAGATGTCTTTGAAAAGCTTAAAAGATTCGATATAAAAGCCGAGTAATTCGCGTCGGACCAGATATTGAAGATAAATGGATGATCAATCATGACAATGCCCAATATGATACTGCCCTCTCCGTCACAGACCTTTTGACCTCAAAAGACATTTCTGTGATCCCTCGGCCCCCATTTCAACCTGATCTCAGTCCCTGTGAATTTTTCTGTTTTCCTAAACTTAAAAATGTTTTTAAAGGACGAAACATCGAAAATAGTGTAACGTACATGCTGAAGACCATTCCGGTTGAAGAGTTCCGGCGGTGCTACCAACACTGGGAACGTTTCCATGGGTGTGTAGTTGCCAAAGGAAGTTACTTTGAAGTCAACAAAATTGATGTCTAAAAAAATTATAAAACTTTGATTAATAAAAAAATTAGACCCAATATGTTTCAACAACACAATGTATGCAATACAATTGATAAAGGTTTTACCTTTCTCTGGTAAATATATAAGTTTTGGCTGTGGGTAACGGAAAATGGAAAAGCAAACCTTAGAGTGACGTGTCATTAACGTTTTGTGTTAAACTTGAAGAATCCGCAAATGTGACGTTTCAAAAGTTAAAACAGGCCTTTTGGTAACTTTTTTTCCCAAGCTCAAGGTTTTTGCTAGCTCAAATTTGAGGAAGGCAGAGGAAACGCTGAAGATGAACAACGCTCAGGGAGGCCGTTAACTTTGAACGTTTGAAGACTTTTGTGAAATCAGACAGCCGTTCACATTTTTATAAAGATGTCCTTGAAAAGCTTAGAGGACTTATATAAAAGTCGAGTAATTCGCGTCGGACTAGATGTTGAAGAGAAATGGATGTTCCATCATGAAAATGCCCTATGTGTCACTGCCATCTCCGTCACAGACATTTTGACCTCAAAAGGCATTTCTGCGATTCCCCAGCCCCCCTTTTAACCGGACCTCAGTCCCTGTGAAATTTTCTGTTTTCCTAAACTTGAAAATGTTTTTAAAGGGCGACACTTTGGGACTTTATAAAACATCCAAAAGAGTGTAATGTACATAATGAATACCATACCGGTTGAAGTGTTCCAGCGCTGCTACCAACACTGGGAACGTCTCCATGGGTGTGTAGTTGCCCAAGGCAAACTACTTTGAAGCCGATAAAATTATTGTGTGGAAAAAATTATAAACACCTTGAATAATAAACATCATCCTCATTACTTTTCTGCCACACCTCGTATACAATACAATTGATGAAGTTTATAGCTTTCTCTGGTAAATATATAAGTTTTATATTATTCCATTATACTGAAACAAATTCGGTAGTAGTAACGAAATTAAAATTCAATTTAGAAAAACAGTTGCGCCTAGTATATATACATTTTTTACTCTAGATATTTACTTTTATTGTACTATTACTAATGCATAAAATCCTTTCTCATTTGCAAGTATTGTTCATAATCACAAATAATCCCAGATCATGTTATTGACTGGCAAACCATTGTCCATTGGATCTTTTAAATTGAAACCCCACCAATTGAATAATATATAGTCATCAGGCTCCAGAACTGGCAGATCTTGTCATCAAGACTTTTGTAGAAGTCTGAAATTTTTGCACTTTGCTCCTCAATAGATACAACAACAAAAACTTATATTGTAACTCACGACGATATTTAAATGGTTCAATTCCTGTCATCAGATAAATATGTCAGAAAATGTAGTAATATATGTGAGAATATATGTCAGATATAAAACATATAGAATTATGATATATATGTCATTATAAAACAAACATATATATAACCATTGTCTTGTCACATGCTTTTTCACTTTATTTCTATCAAAGGAGGTGCGGAAAACAATTTGAGAAGTTTAGGATTACGAAATAACACTCATAGTTATCGATTTAGAATCTAGTCATTGTGCATCTGCGTGAGGGAAAAGCTAGCCTCTCCAGTTGCTGTGTCCTTATTGGAAAATCCTTAATAAAAGTTTCGTGACAATAAACTCGCTTTAGTAAAGCCCTTCTTACACGAGATATTTATTTTTCATTTCGTTCACACAACTTTATTTTATTCACAAAGGAAATCGCATTCACTAAAGTTGTTCGTCTACTTTATCCAATTTAGTTTGATGTCTCCGAAAGCAGTCTAAAACTATATCAAAGTCGTTACACGTTAGAAATTCTTTACTGACTTACAAGTAATTCCATATATAAATATACATATATATACATCCCTCCCACCCTATAAAATGTCCTGACATGCAGATCAAGCCCTAACCAAAAGCCCTGATCCCAAATTCCTACCTGCAGCCAGTATCGCGTGACAGAAGCTGCATAACCTCAGGGGACAACAAATCTTTTCTGACAGACTAACTGGTTGATATATATATATATATATATATATATATATATAAAATTATTATTATTAATTTATGAATTTAATAATATTACAGCATTTATAAAGTCTACACTATAAAGACTGCAGATTGTCATTCATAAGGGTCTATGTATGTTTCAATTTTTAATGTACAAAATTTGCTTATTATTTGAAAAGGGTGTTTTTTCTGATGCAAAATTCATAGGTAAAGCAAAGATATGTAGAAATACTTGTTTTATATTTTATGATTGAAATATAGATACTAATACATGGAGTAAAAAAACTCTAGAAGTCGCGTTATAGATGCAAGTCTTTTAACTAAATATATTGAAAAGTAGAGAGGAAGCTTAGTAGACTTTAACTCTTTTGACAAGCCAAGGGTGGATTTTTAGCTCTTTTTGTAGGTTACAGTCTCCGACTGACAAGGAATTTTTCATTTAATTTTTCGAAAAGTCAAATATACTTCTTTAAATTTAATTTTTGTTTTGAGGAATGTTTTGGACAGTTGTAATAATATTATAATTGGATAAATCGTAATAAATGAAAGAGTATAACAAAAAAAAATAAGAATTAAAAATATATAGCTTATTTGCATATGGTATATATATATATATATCACTTTCACTGTATGTACTTAAACAAGAATCTTACTTGGTGTTTATGCGAGTTAACTTTCAAAGACTGGTTTTGTCTCCATCCTCGGGTATACTGAGCTGGGTTGTAGTAGACTGCGAGCTACGTGAAATTCCCGTTGTCCGTGGTGTACCGTTATGTTCTATTTTCGGATTCACTTCATTGTGCGAGTCTTTTAAGAAGCACCAAAGAAGAAGTAAAGATACTCGATATTAGCACAAAAACCAACATCAAACCAAAATTACAAAGCACAATAGAAAACCTCATAGTAGAAACAGAACTATTAAATTGGCAATAAATCTAGTAAATTACGAAAATCAAGATAACATCAGAAACACAGCATCACACGAAATCAACAAAATCATCAACAAAAAAAAAATCAAAATGTAAAATCACATTGAAAATAAACTACCAATTAACAAATTGAAACAAAAACTATTCAAAAACGAAATTATTGCAACTAAAGTGGACAAAAGCAACGCTACAGTAATCATACCATAAAGAGATTATAACAAAAAAACAGAAGCATTCATAAAATCCAACAGTTGCTTAGAATTAAACAAAGACCCCACTAAAAAATACCAAAACGAAATCATACAATTAGCAAAAAAACAATGACAATTTATTCAGCAATAGAAAACCCTTACCAATACACAATAGACAACCCAAAGCACCCCAAAATGAACGCCCTCGTCAAAATACATAAAATCAACAATCCCATAAGGCCCCTAATAAATTTTAAAAATGCACTAGCCTATAAAATATTACAAATAATAGTCAAAAACCTAAAACACGAACGTAAATTGGAAAATAAATACACCATAAAAACTCAATTAAATTAACGGAAATACTAAAAACAATGAACATAACCAAATACACCAAATTTATATCATTTGATATGACAAACATGTACTTAATATACCAATAAACGAAACCATCCATATAATAAAAAACAAATTAACTGACCTTGAAACCTACCCCAAATACACAAACCAAATCACAAAATGCCTAAAGACCATACTAAACCAAAACTAATTCATATTTAATAATAAGATATATAAACAAATAGATGGCTTAGCAATGGGATCACCACTTTCAAGTATAATATCAGAAATGTACCTCCAAAAACGTGACGAGTTAATTACACAAACCATAAGAACACACGACTCCAACGGACATTGGATACGATACATTGACGATGGATTATACATCTCACAAAATCAAGCAATAAATAATAATATCATCCTAAATGAAATCAATAACTTACACCCTGACATGCAATTAACATGAGGGTGAAATAAACAATAAAACAAACTATCTAGACCTAACAATAACCAGAAAAACATGTAACATTGAATACTCAATTTATAGGAAACCCGCACAAACCATTAATACAATACCAAACCACTTCAACCATGCCCCACAACATAAAATAGCTGCTTGCAACTCACTTTTATACAGAATGCTAAAACTGCCTCTAAATAATGAAGAAGAAAACAAATAAAAACAAATAATATATCAAATAGTCCCAAAAAATGGACTATTAAAAAAAAACTTTAGATAAATTAGAATTTAAAATATTAAGTAAATTAAAACAACCTAAAATCGAACCACAAACAACAACAAAATGGGCTACATTCACATACACAGGATACAACATTAAAGGAATAACTAAAACACTAAAAATAATAATATTAACATAGCTTACAAATACACAGGAAACATAATCAATAAAATAAACCAACCAGAATAAATGTCCCACACTTAACAACGGAATATACAAAATCGAATGCCCAGACTGTAATAAAATATACATAGGCCAAACAAAAAAGAAATTAAAAGACATATATCAAGAACACCTCAATGCATACATCAAACGTGAAATTTATAACTCAAACTTAGTCACACACGCCATCAAAAAAACACACATTCCCCACATTAAAAAACGTACACCTAATAAAACAAGTACAAAAAGGCCTCAAAATGTCAATCTGGGAACAACTACAAATTTATAAACACAAAAATAATATCATTAACGAACAAATGCAAATAAAATAAAAAAAACGATAAATTATTCAACGTAATAGACAATATTAACCCCCAAAACAAACTTAAGACTCGCACAGTTCAGTGCACCCGAAAATAGAACATAACGGTACACCACGGACAACGGGAGTTCCACGCAGCTCAGTCTACTACATCCCCACTCAGTATGCCCGAGGATGGAGACAAAACCAGTCTTTGAAAGTTAACTCGCATAAATACCAAGTAAGGATCTTGTTTAAGTACATATAGTGAAAGTGATAAGTGAATACAAGAAAACAGTGTTGCATAACTACAAACATATATATATTACACTAACTGTATGCATACCTATTACTATATTGGCTTTTAATATTGTGTATGCATATCCCCTGAGTGAGTATACTCATTACAGGAATGCTGTTAGGAGCTATCATACCATATAGGTAAAGCGTTGCCAAGAAACACACTATCCAGAAATCTATTATCCTGGTACACATTGGGCACTTAGAGAGAACACAACTTTGTACAGCTACGTACATCCGTATTTACATAGAGTGTGTCATTTCTATCCGTCCCACAAGAGCTGCTTTCCTTTACGTGTAGTTTGTGCAAAATAAGTATTCATTTAACTTTATTTATCTGATGCTCTCATAGAACTAATTTTATTAAATTAAAGCAAGTAGAATATATCTTTTAGCGCAGATATTAATCGTATTACATTTTAAACGGTATATGTAATGTAACATTTATACGTATATTTTAATACGTGTAGAGACAAGAGTTTACATTGGTTTCAAGTCGATATTCATTGGTTCTAATAGATACTTGATACTTTGATATAATGCGCTCCTTTCGGTTGTTGTTTTTCAAAGTTATTTGGAATCATTATTTTTGATGGAATCGAATATTTGAAACGAGACACATCCCCCCATGTTCAGTTTCTTATGAAAATTGGACCATCAGCTTTACTTCAACATGTCCTACTTAGTAATAGCTTAGAGAAAATCTTGACTGATACTTTGGTTTTATAATTCATTACAATTTAACTAGAATAATCAAAGCCAGGGATAGTTTTTATAATAATAAATACATAATTTGCTTTTTGTATATCACATATTCTTGAAACTTTTTTTTCCAATAAACTACTATTAATCAAGGCAGGAAATTACTTTTAGATTTAAGAAAACCTGACTCTTAGTCATCCTTTTAATAATGGCACTGCTTGGACTTTACTTCCGTTTAACATTAATGTTGACGATTTCTTTCAAATTTCAACCTAACCTTTCTAACAGGTTCAAGGTTTTCTATCATAAAGACTCTGCTCGCCTTTAAAATATAAGAAAAAACTTGTAATATGGGTAGGAATAAGGTATGTACATAAAATTCTCTGACGTAGTATGCTTAGAAGATATCTTGCACCATGTACATGAGGCAGATCTTATTGGATTCATAAAGAGGTTATAAGGATATATCAGGTCTTATCGAAAAGAACAAATATAAAGTAGCCCACATAGAAATATAGAAATGGTGTGGTGATTCTCTGATAGTGGTGATAGGCAAAACATCAAGGTAACCTCTGTCCAGAGTCGCCGAACTGAAACAGGCATTAATACATTTATGGTTAATAAATCGATATGATTGCCTATTTTCCAATAACGTTTCACTATGTAGTGTAATGTGCAGAGTTCTCACTATTTTAACTTCCTAAGTGACGTTTAGCCTTCTTCAACTTTCAAAATCTTCTTTAAGGAAAAAATGACCACTGAAGTCAAGTCAGGATGAATAAAGATATAGTGTTTTGTAAAAACCTTTTTTGTCACAACAACAACCTCTTCTACTATTTTATTGACAATCTATGAGTCATAATGAGCAAGCTGATTTAAACATATGTGTGGTCGTTTGTGTGACGTGTCTCATATATATATATATATATATATATATATATATATATATATATATATATATATATATATATATATATATCTTTGACGATGTTATTGTCAGTAATATAAAGCCCCTCAGTAGAAAATGGTCAGGTTGTTATCGCAGTGATATACTGAGAAAGCGATCACTTTTCAGGGATTTGGTGAAAATTCTTAAGCCCTTGAGAATATAGTCATAAGTATAATAAATATCCATTTTTACAGAATGAACATATCGTATCACCATTGAATCTTGCGACTAAATATGACTCTGTAAGGAGCTGGAATTCACACCACGCACCTCTATTTGTTCCTTGAAAATAGCCATTATTGATTTTTATTGTTATTTTAAATATTCGTTGAAGTATTAATCATTATTAAGCATTTTTATAATTAGTGGTTTGCAATTTACGATTAAATGACATTACTTTTGTAAATTAGTAAATTATTAAAATACGATTTTATTTACCACAGATACAGACGTTCTGAGAACTGATGTCCATAAATAAGAGGACGTGAGAGTGGACCACTACTGATAAATTGTTAACTTACGGACGCTAAACACTTATACAATTGCCTCGATGCCCCAGTAGGCTCAACCGAATACCATCGAACCACTAGGCCCGACGTTGTTGTTTAGTAACTTTTTTGTTTATTCGTACTACTCAACGGTATTGCTAGTTTTGGAAAAATGAATGCACAGTATTACATAACAAGCTTCACACTACTTACAAATATAGTTACGATAGTTTTTGTTTGATTGATAAACGCCGGCGGAGCTATAAACATGAAGTTACTTTAAGAGCTTTTCATCAGGAGTTACAGCCCGACACAAATATTTCTTAACAATTTTAGTGTAGTTGAGTAGATTATTCCAATAAAAAAAATTGGTCCTTTGGAAGTTTATCTTTATATACTTTAATAATAAAATAAATAATTTTATAACCTGTTACAGCCCATGTCCAATTATTAGCAACAGGAGTTTTTTATTATAAAGTCCATCGCTTTCTCGTTGTTATGGTTACCCTTTTGATACGTTTAGGGTGTTTTTAGTGGCTGCAACCAATGGAACAACTTCACTCACATCTATAAAAGTTCTAATATCGTGTTTATTTAATAGAGTTTTTATATTTATAAAAAATTGTCTTTAGCGTACTTGATATAGTTGTAAAGTTTCTTTAAAAAATGTCCTAAATTACTTTTATTTAAAATACATTTTTAAATTAAAATAATTAGCGTATTCAATGGTTTTCTGTTTTATTAAATGTAAAACGCGTGTTGCTATAGACGTGATACTGTTTTACATAATAATGTTTACATACTTTATATTAAAATTTATGTTACTTTAAATTTATGTTTTAAAGTATTGGTCGATTTGTTAAAGTGAGAGTCAACGTTTAAAACGCAGAGAAAGGAAAAACAAATATCAGAAATTAAAAAAATCGCTACAAAACACAAGAATAAACAAAGAAAACCTTCTCAAAGGTTATGGTCTACGAGCATAATTATGTCGGCGCTCGAAGAAAAACAGAGCATAGTTAATATGGGTAGTATTCAGGAAGGGAAATTGAATTCTTTGGTAGATGATATATTTGCATCATTTATGCAAGCTCCAGTATTGAAAGTAGATTAACTTTCAGCGGCTTCACATAGAAGTGTCTATTATTTACGTTTAAGATATGTTAAAGAAATGGTGCAAGTAATAGGAAATTATAACAAAGCAGCCATAAAAGGATATAATCTACAAACACTTAACTTATTACAGAGAGTGAAACAAGGGTTGGACAGAAAGAAGAACGGAAAAAATGTTTTTGTATAGAAATTAGTTTTTTGTTGTGAATGGGATATTGGACGAATATTGTTTGATAGGAATCGGGTTTAACTTATATGGTGTCTTTGTGTGTCATAGATAGTGAGTTTTTAAGCACACAAATGCACACCGTCTAGTTACATTATGTCAGGAAGTTAGTGAGAATGTTGGAAGAAAATGAAGACATAATTAGGTTTATGATTATAATACGTGACTTTGTTGAGACCTGTACAAGCACTATAGCTTTAGTCCAGTTGCAGTTGTGACATATTTAGTTGAAGGTGACACATTGTGTGACACCTGGAGTGAGTTACTTGTACAACTTGCTTCCAGTCTCAAGGGCAGTGTACATAATATAGTTAACGTATACACTGAAGAGAAAAACTAAAATTTCTAAAAGGGAGAAACCTTTTGGACTTTAAATTTTATTAATAACCTAATTGTTTTATCCCTAATATGTATTTATACGGAATAAGTCTAAAGCTATCTAACTGCGCTTTTAATAAACTGGAGCTTGTATAAATAATTGTCATCAGTTTTATAGCTGCAAGTTGAACGTGATAAGTAGAGAAGGCTATCGTTGAGGTGGGGCGCTTGGGAGGGATCCCATAGGAAAGCCGGATTTGCTACCCCCACCCCTTTCCAAGATGGCGGCGCCCATAAGCGCGGGAACAAGATGGCGGCGCCCATAAGCGCGGGAACAAGATGGCGTCTCGCTGTAGTGTCCTAACCTAAGAAAAAGTTGTGAATGGGGTGTATGTTGGTTCGATGAGGGGGCGAGGTCGCCCTAGGGGTTGTTTTAAATAATATATAAAATTGCCAAAAAAATGATCGGTAAGATCAAATGACCAACGTTTCAAATAGTCAACCGTATGTGCGGGAAGCGGCCTATCACATTGCAGGCGCTCGGTAGGCTTACGCCTGACGGACACCCAACACACGGACGCGCTGCTGCAGGCGCACCCACAGGAGGGAGATGTGTGAAGAGGATGAATATCAGTACACCGAACTCTATGTCTGTTCCCGAATAACAAGGTCGATTCTCTGTAACGCCTAATACTGTGTGTGTAGCAAATATACAAGTTTATTGTTATCTAGACACTTGTATTCCTAACCGCTATGTGTATAGGTGAAATTATAATAAATCCAATATCTCTTAGCATAAGGTTAGTCTCGGAGCTCCTGTATGCTCTGTCGTGGGTATTTCCTAGCTTTTATAATGGGAAAAACAACGATAAAGTCTGTACCTGCTCAGACCTGCGCACCCCTACGGAAAAAGGGTTGCAAATACACCCCACAGAGGCGCTGACCTCCCATAAAAAAAGACTGACCTCCTTGTATCATTTCAACTACCTAAACCGATGACCTCAAAACCGTCATGATCAATGTTATCTCGTACGGGGTAGTCGTCAAAAAAGAAAGTGCAGCCCCGCCACTTTCCCTACCCTTAAGATATCTATATTGCACTGATATCTGGAACATTCCCGACAGACTCCGTCAGATTCCATGCTAAAATACATACAGCATTGATTCGAGCCACCGCTTATCCCAAGTGCAGCCCCTCCACTTCCTCCATCTTCTTGTTCTACTTCTGTAGTTTACTATTACATTAGACAAATAACTTTTAAGAGAGGTAGGTTCAGACAGAGTATATCTGAAAAATACAAACTAACCGCAGTTTATAAATACAATCGGATACGACCGGTTATATCCATAATCAGATAACAAGCTCTGGTTAAAAATCTGGATATTATTTCAGCCTTCAGAATTAATCCTGAAACGTAATTATTTTAGAAAAACCTGTATACGTAGGTCTATAATCCTTATACTCCGTTATAATTATGACGTGGTTTATCAGTGAGAGAGGTAAACCCCAGACACTGTATAACTTGCCGGCAGTACATTTTAGGATCCCTGTTTATATAAATTATTTATTATTTTGAAAAGAAGAAAAAGCTGGAAAGCTATAGTAATTATTATGTCTGAATATTATTACTCTATATTATACGGCGCAATTATCTTTGAATTAACAATCTTGTAATGTAGAATTTAATTTTGACCTGCGTTAGAAAGAGAATTTATGTTTTTAAATTAATTATAATAGAGTTTAAATTGTACAATAGTATAGACTTATAGAAACCACAGGCGTAGAATGATATCTACGTGATAAGGAAGCTTCCGGTCTGAGTGGAATAGTTCATTATTCATTCTAAACGGGTAAAGGAGGTTTAGAACATGTGCGCTGTGACGTCACCGTGCGTATGATATGCAGTTGTGCAGTTGTATTCGTTCGGGATAACATGTAAGTACTAATATAGTAACAACTCAAACATTACAATCATAAAGAGAAAAGATTTAACGTTAACGACACTCTTTTATTATCAAACTAACACTGCATTATTCGTTAAAGAGCTAAAATAATCTCCTAATGTTATATTAATTATTTGTAGTTACGTCTGAATTAAATGTTCGTAATATTAAATAAAGCTGTACAACCTGTCGGCCCCAAACACAAACAAATCTTATAAATACATACATGCGACTATACATACAGACGGCTACCTATACAGGTGACAACATTAAAAGGTGCATACGTATACAGGAGTCTGTGTATAAAAGTGGGTAAATATATAGGTGACTACATGTACAGGTGACTAACTGTATAGGTGACAAATCAATAAAACTGATAAACCTATATTGATATCATAAACTTGATGAGCTCATATAGGTGACTCATTATAGATATAGATGCCTGCGTATAGAGGTCAACTACGTATACAAATCACTGCTTTATACAATTATTTACACTCTTGACTAATTCTTAATGTTATGACTAATGTTAAAATAAGTATAGGCGGCCCACCTATATAGGTAACGGTACTCATAAAACCGTTAAACCTATATTGGTGTCATAAATGTACAGGTGACTAATGTAGAAGTAGCCAATGTATGTAGATGATTACGTTTACAGATGACAACGTGAACAGGTCGTTACATATACAGGGGATTAGGAATACAGGTGACTACGAATAGAAAGGTCTACGTATGCAAATCACTGCTTTATACAATTATTTACACTTTTACTAATTTGTTCACTTTGACTACGTGTACAGTTAGTTACGTATACATATGAGATACCTATTCATGTGACTACCGACACATCCAGGTGACTATCTATACAGGTGACTACGTATGCAAGGGGTCTACGTCCACAGGTAACCACGTATACAGGTGATAAAATATACACGTGACTATGTATACAGGTGCATGAAACTGTCTACATATATAGGTGGTTACGTATACATGTGTCTATGTCCACAGGTGACTAAATATACATGTTGGTGTAATCATGTTGCTACGTATACTAGTGAATAGAGGTGATTAAGTATACATGTGACTACGTATACAGGTGACTACCTATACAGGTGACGTAAATCTTTAACTGACTTATATTTACAGGTGTCAAGAGTATACAGGCGACTAAAAATGCAGGTAATACATGCTCATCTTGAGCACTATTAAAATACATCACACCGTGTCAACAGCCTTGATTTCGCTAAACTCTCGCTAAACGTGTAATCTCTTGTAATCCTGTTTTTCCATTTCATCGAATTACATTAGTGGTGTCAAAGTATCTAATTTGTTTATTTCTAAACATTACACTTTCTCATTAGTTTTACTTTAATTCGGTTTTCTAGACGCTAAGAGTAGGTAATTTTATGAGATGCATTTATATAATTTGCTCTAACAATTTTCCCGTTTCTTTATGTAATGACAAACTTAATTCCATTCTCTAATCTTTCGTAGCTAGCCGCTAGTGGCGCTAATGTGTCACAAGATTTTATAAACCTTAAAAGAAATGAATACGTTCAATGTAACTTTATTTATTTTAAAACAGTTTTTGTCTAATTTTTGTGGGTAGAAAGTGAAACTATCTATTTGATTGTTATTTACAAATCTAGGCTATTATCTCAAATTTTAATATCCTAAACAATATTAACTCATTAAATTAAAATTATAATTAAATAATTCATTAAATTTATCTCATTTTAATTTTTACTATCTATGTTTCTAACCTAGTTCAGTTTAGTATATACAATATCAAGAGCACAGTGCTACAACATACTACAATGAAATTATTGAAAACAACTCCACAAATACCGCAAAATAATCAAAAACAGCTTCTAATACAAGGTAACTAAGATTAAACCCATATGTACATTTTCATGATCATGTCATCTTATCATCAGATATGTATTCCGTGCCTATATCCAAATACTTTAGTCATATTGTAATAATAAACAATGCGTTACAGTCATTATGCTATTCGTTTGAGTGAAATACAGGTGTAGATTAGGTTTAGTGAAGAAGGTGATTTTCCATGATTTTTTACATGTATTCTCTGCGCAGGCGCTAATACTTAGATAGTCTTGTAATTTTAACCAATGCTATACATGCGTTAAATCATTTGCTTGAGATGTGTACAAGGGTATAACAGCTTTAGTGAAGAAGGTGATTTTCCATATTACCCAATACATGTATTCTCTGCGCATGCGCAAATACTTAGATAATCTTGTAATATTAGGCAATGCTATACATACGTTAAATCATTTGTTTGAGGTGTGTACATGGGTATAACAGCCTTAGAAGAAGAAAGTGATTTTCTGTACTACCTAATACATGTATTCTCTGCGCATGCGCTAATACTTAGATAGTCTTGTAATTTTAACCAATGCTATACATGCGTTAAATCATTTGCTTGAGATGTGTACAAGGGTATAACAGCTTTAGTGAAGAAGGTGATTTTCCGTGTTACCTAATACATGTATTCTCTGCACATGCGCAAATACTTAGATAATCTTGTAATATTAGACAATGCTATACATACGTTAAATCATTTGTTTGAGGTGTGTACAGGGGTATAACAGCTTTAGTGAAGAAGGTGATTTTCCGTGTTACCTAATACATGTATTCTCTGCGCATGCGCAAATACTTATATAATCTTGTAATATTAGGCAATGCTATACATACGTTAAATCATTTGTTTGAGGTGTGTACATGGGTATAACAGCCTTAGAAGAAGAAAGTGATTTTCCGTACTACCTAATACATGTATTCTCTGCGCATGCGCTAATACTTAGATAGTCTTGTAATTTTAACCAATGTTATACATGCGTTAAATCATTTGCTTGAGATGTGTACAAGGGTATAACAGCTTTAGTGAAGAAAGTGATTTTCCATATTACCCAATACATGTATTCTCTGCGCATGCGCAAATACTTAGATAATCTTGTAATATTAGGCAATGCTATACATACGTTAAATCATTTGTTTGAGGTGTGTACATGGGTATAAAAGCCTTAGAAGAAGAAAGTGATTTTCCGTACTACCTAATACATGTATTCTCTGCGCATGCGCAAATACTTAGATAATCTTGTAATATTAGGCAATGCTATACATGCGTTGAGTCATTTGTTTGAGATGTGTACAAGGGCATAACAGCTTTAGTGAAGAAGGCGATTTTCCATGTTACCTAATACATGTATTCTCTGCGCATGCACAAATACTTACGGAGTTTAGTCCTATTAATCAATGCGCTACAGTCATTAGGTCATTTGCTTGAGAGGTGTACAAGTGTATATTATCTCTAGTGAAGAGGGAGATTTTTCTTAGTACATGTACTCCCTGCCTATGTACAAATACTTTTGTAGTATAGTAATAGTAATCAATACGATACAATCGTTAACTCAATTGTTTGAGAGTTTTGTGTGATAAAACTTAGGTGTGTTGTGTAATAGTAAACAAAGCGTTACAACCGTTAAGCCAATCATTGACAAACACACAACACATACACACACACGCGCACACACGCATACACACATACCCATACAAACAATTATTATATATTATTAAATATAGCGAGTAAGTTAAATTGACCGTTTCTAACTAAAATAAGCTCGCACACACACACACACACACACACACACACACACACACACACACACACACACACACACACACACACACACACACACAAACGCACACACACACACACACACACATACACACACACATTTAATTTAAAGGAACACACTTTCTACTAAACAAAATTAATCTCACGGCATTTCAACTTTGATTTTAGAACCTGTTACGCTGCTGCTAAGTGGAGAACGGGTAAGAGCTAGACATAATGGCTGTAAGGCTTATTTCTAGTAATGAATCATATGTAAAAAAGTTCCGTATGTACGGAAATAGTTTTTTGTTCAAATTTAATATACCACCTGACGATGTGGAGGAAATTGAGTGGATTAAAAAAGGGCTTGCCGATATTGTCGACAAGATGAAATCAGACACGAATGAAGAGGATCAACTGGGGTTCACGATGACAAGTTTAAATTTCAAAAATCGTGAACCGGGCTATGTGTCATTCCGTCAGGCTGATCAAATCACTTCTGATATACTTTGGCAAGTATTTGGTGGGATTATTCAAAGTAATTCGACAAGTTTTGGTTCGAGTGACACCTTTAAGATTACCTGTACCAAAGTCAGAGTACCACAGGGTCGAGGACGTATAGCGCCTATTAATAGCTACGATGAAGAGTGTCGCAGGAGAAGAGGAATAGTGGTTATTAAAAATGCCGACTCGCTTCCGTGTTCGCTTGTTGTTGCAAAAGCGTACGTCGACAAAGATTCCGGATATCGTGACACCAAACGCAACGTGAAAAATTTACAGACGATAAAAGCTCAACAGTTAAGGAACAATGCTGACGTTCAGACATCTGATGATTTACAAAAATTTCAAAATTTTCTCTCTGGATATAAAATTACAGTGTATAAGTACGGAAACAAAGGACGTGACATTTTATTCGAAGGTGACAATGCTGGCGGAAAAATAAACTTGTTGTATCATGACGGACATTTTAATGTCATTACCAGTTTGACATCGGCATTTCATTGTGACCATTATTGTGAATCTTGTCATACTCCGTTTAACGTCAACCATCACACATGTCCTCAACCAGCAAATAGAAGTGGGCCTGTCAGACCAGGTTTCTATAATAACTACGAAGAGGAATGTCACGAAAGGAGAGGTATCGTAGTAATTAAAAATTCCGATGCTCTCTGCTTACCTCGCTCGATTGTTGTAGGAAAAGCCAATGTCGACAGAGATAATGAATATATTGCAATAAGAAAAAACTACGGTAATATACAGACATTGAAAGCACAGCAGTTGATGGTCGCTGCAGGAGTTCAAATTTCCGACAAGGGCTCTGGTCTAGAGGAGTTACAAAAGTTCCAGACTTTTCTCAGTGGTTATAAAATTACTGTGTATCAGTACGGCAGTAAGGGTCGGTCAGTTTTATTCGAAGGAGAAAATGCTGAAAAGAAAATCAATCTTATATTTCACAACGATCATTTCAACGTGATTACAAGTCTGACAGCTGCGTTCGCTTGTGGTTACTATTGCGAAACCTGTCATACTCCTTTTGATCATCGTGTGAAGCACAGGTGCTCGGTAACCTGTTACTCTTGCAAACGGTCTCCCCCATGTACTCAGATTGACAGTGGAATTGATTGTAGCGCTTGCAATAGACAATTTAAAAACCGTAATTGCTTCGCAAATCATCTCGTTGATGTTTGTAACTCCATAAAAAAGTGTCCTTCATGTATGAAAGTAATATATCAGTCTAATCGCAGTTCACTTCATGAGTGTGGTGAGGTCTATTGCAAGACTTGCACATCGTATATGCCTTCATCACACTCATGCTACATGAAGGTCGATTGTCGTAGTCCTATGAAGAAAGATTTCCTCTTTGTATTCTTCGATCTGGAAACCAGACAAGACGAAAATATCCATGATACTAAGGTTCATCGAGTTACCTTGTGTGTTTCTCAGCAGTATTGTTTCCGTTGTATAGAAGGACATTCGTGTGAATGTTATAGAACTAGAGTCTTTAAAGAGGATCCTGTCGACGAGTTCATGACATACGTGATGAACGTGAGGAAACAGTACAAGAAAGTAGCTGTTATAGCCCATAATGGCCAGTGTTTTGATTTTCAGTTTATACTGAAGTATGTACTGGAAAAGACACAATTTACACCCACTCTGATCACGCGTGGGACAAAGGTGATTCTGATGGAGATTGATAACGCAAAGTTCATAGATTCCCTAAACTATATGCCCATGGCCTTATCTAAACTGCCCAAGTCTTTCGGTCTCCCGCCAGAAAATAAAAAGGGATATTTCCCCCATCTCTTCAACACGATGGAAAACCAATCCTATGTTGGCCCTATCCCTCCTAAAGAATTCTATTGTCCTGATTCTATGATGGACAAAAATAGTTATGATCATTTCGTTAACTGGCACGATGAACAGATGAGTAACGGATATGTGTTTGATTTCCAAAAGGAGATAGTCGAATACTGTTGTTCCGATGTTGAGATATTGGCTTTAGCCTGCATAAAGTTTAGATCGATATTTTTAAGCATATGTAATGTGGACCCCTTCCTAGAGGCCGTAACCATCACCAGTGCTTGTAACCTTGCGTTTAGAAGAAACTATTTAAGACCCAATACCATTGGAATTGTTCCTAAAAGAGGATACAGACTAGTAGACAGACAATCAGAAATAGCTTTGCAATGGCTGACTTGGTTAGAAGATCAGAGAGGAATTCGTATTGAACACGCAGGTCGAGGACGCGAGGTAAAAGTAGAAGGTTTGAGAGTGGATGGATATTTCGAAGGAGAAATATTTGAGTTCCACGGATGCTACCGGCACGGGTGTCCCAAGTGCTTCTCTAATGGACGTGACGAACCTTTGGAAGATGATCCTTCCGACACCCTTAATTTACGTTTAGAGAGGACGAAGGTCAAATCGGCTAAACTCTCCAATGTCGTGGAGATGTGGGAGTGCGAATTTAAACAGATGAAAAAAGGAAACACGGCCATGACCTACCTGGACACACACCCTATTCTGAACAAAGCACCTCTCAATCCACGTGATGCGTTTTTTGGAGGGCGAACAGGAAACACTAAATCCTATCATGCGTGTAAGAATGATGAGACTATACATTACGTTGATATATGTTCGCTCTATCCCTGGGTGTGTAAGTATGGAAAGTATCCTATTGGCCATCCAAACGTACACATGGGTGACAATGAGTGCAGACAACGTGGAATAGACGCTGAAGGACTTTTGAAGTGTAAAGTCCTTCCCCCACGTGATCTGTATCATCCTGTGTTACCTATTAAACTTCATCAGAAGTTAATGTTTGTCCTCTGCAGAACATGTGCACTCAAACTGAGCACATCCGAGTGTGACCACAATACCGAAGAACGAGCGTTGGTAGGAACTTGGACCATGGACGAAATAAGGAAGGCTATAGAAAAAGGTTACACTGTATTAGAAATGTACGAGATGTGGGAGTACGAAGTAGCTAGTTTCGACAAGGGTAATGGCCTCTTTGTCGAATACATTAATCAGTTCTTGAAGATCAAACAGGAAGCTTCAGGATATCCCGGGTGGTGTGTCAATGAAGAGGAGAAACAGAATTATGTCACTGATTATCTCAACCATGAAAACATAAGATTGGAATCCATAGAGAAGAACGAGGGCCTTAGATCCCTGGCCAAGTTGATGTTAAACTCGTTTTGGGGAAAATTTGGACAAAGGGAAAATCAGACTAAAACTACAATATTTCGTCAGCCGTCCGAATTTTTTAAAATGATGAGATCACCATCTATACAGGTAAACAATATTCAAGAAATCAACGACGACGTGATCATAGTTAACTGGCAATTCGTAGAAAACGATTGCGATCCCTTATCTATTGCAAATGTTGTAATTGCTGCATACACTACAGCTCAGGCAAGGTTGAAACTGTACGAACATTTGAACGATTTGGGGAGGCAGGTATTGTATTATGACACTGATAGTGTTATATATTATCACAGACCAGGAATGCATAAGGTACAAACAGGTGACTACTTAGGACATATGACTGACGAGCTTGCTACATACGGACAGGGATCATACATTACAGAATTTGTATCGGGAGGTCCAAAGACTTATGGCTTCAGAGTACACTCTACAGCTAAAAACTCAATAGAGACAGTTTGCAAAGTAAAAGGACTGACTTTAAACCTTCGCACATCTGGTTTGGTTAATTTTCAATCTCTAAAATCAATGGTTACAGACAAAGACGAATCCTTGGAGGTACCCTCTTCACGTATTCGTAGAACAAAAGATCGTGAGGTGGTTACTGTCGAGGAATCGAAACAGTTTAAAATAACAGGATTCAAGAGAAAAAGGGAGGGTAAGTATGACTCCTTTCCTTATGGTTATAATAAAAAAGTACGACGTACATAAGCGTACGATCAGTTCAAATGAGTGTTAAATGTTCCACGTAGAACGTGTTTTAAGGGTAACATCAGAGCAAATGTACATTATTTTTATTTCTTAGCTGAAAATTTCATTAAAAGGTGTTTGAGATCCCCGTTAAAAAGGAGATACGTAATTATTAATAAATTGAGTTTGTACAGTGTGATCTTCATCCAGTCTCTTGCTACCGAAATTAATTTTTCCGTAATCAAAGGCAAGAACGAAAGCTTAGAGATTAAGTCACGTTGTGTAATACGATAAGGTTATGCATGAAAGGTCAAAATCAGTGTATTATTATACAATAAGTTAATTCTTGTGTGTCTGGGTCACTGGCGTGGAGTTAATTCTTCCGTAAACCTGTGTGTGTGAGTTAAACCTGTGTGTTTGGGTCACTGGCGTGGAGTTAATTCTTCCGTAAACCAAGGTGTGTCTGGGTCACTGGCGTGGAGTTAATTCTTCCGTAAACCAAAGTGTGTTTGGGGTCACTGGCGTGGAGTTAATTCTTCCGTAAACCAAAGTTTGTCTGGGTCACTGGCGTGGAGTTAATTCTTCCGTAAACCCGTGTGTGTGTGTAGTTAAACCTGTGTGTTTGTCTGGGTCACTGGCGTGGAGTTAATTCTTCCGTAAACCAAGGTATGTCTGGGTCACTGGTGTGGAGTTAATTTTTCCGTAAACAAAGACAAGTATAATATAAAAAATTTAAAAAAGGAAAATTAAAAAATTAAATAAAGAAAAATTAAAAAAATAAAAAATAAATAAAAATGGTTATCTGATTTTTGATACCTGAAGTGTTAACCTTAAAGTAGATTTGCGCATCTAACATAGTTACGTACCGTCAACGAGGTTTAATTGATACTTCTTGCTTTCGTTATTGCCGGGAATTTTAGTAAACAAAAGTGATTAATCTGTACTTTTAATCGCGTTGTGTAGTAAAATAGGTTTATTCTTGTTCTATGTGTTACCCTAAAACATGTTTTACTATTGATAGTGCAAGTAATGTAAACACAGCAATAATAAAAATTTTCAAAATTGATGCTCATTGCAAGCGCTTTTCAAACTAAGCTCATGCAATAAGCTAACCTGGTGATGTAGGCCTACAAGGGGATGTCCGCCAGGTAAAAAAACGGACAGCGCATCGAAGGCTATACCTCTAGGGTGATGGGGAAATTTGCCTATAAAGCTTTGTCTTTTGAAAAATTAGAGTCTATATTATTGCTGATGAAATACCTCCTAATTTATGTTTACTTAGTTTTAGGTTACTCTATGTTTACCATAGTCCTACGTATACAGGTTTTTCTAAAACAATTCCAAGCTTTCCAGCTTTTTCTTCTTTTCAAAATAATAAATAATTTATATAAACAGGGATCCTAAAATGTACTGCCGGCAAGTTATACAGTGTCTGGGGTTTACCTCTCTCACTGATAAACCACGTCATAATTATAACGGAGTATAAGGATTATAGACCTACGTATACAGGTTTTTCTAAAATAATTACGTTTCAGGAATAATTCTGAAGGCTGAAATAATATCCAGGTTTTTCACCAGAGCTTGTTATCTGTTTATGGAAATAACCGGTTGTATCCGTTTGTATTTTCCACTCTGTCTGGACCTACCTCTCTTATAGTTATTTGTCTAATGTAATAGTAAACTACAGAAGTAGAACAAGAAGATGGAGGAAGTGGCGGGCTGGACTTGGGATGAGCGGTGGCTCGAATCAACGCTGTATGTATTTTAGCATGGAATCTGACAGAGTCTGTCGGGATTGTTCCAGATATCAGTGCAATATCGATATCTTAAGCGCAGAGGAAGTGGCGGGTCTGCACTTTCTTTTTTGACGACTACCCCGTACGAGATAACATTGATCATGACGGTTTTGAGGTCATCGGTTTAGGTAGTTGAAATGATACAAGGAGGTCAGTCTTTTTTTATGGAAGGTATCCGAGGTCTGTTTGTGGGGTGTATTTGCAACCCTTTTTCCGTAGGGGTGTGCAGGTCTGAGCAGGTACAGACTTTTTCGTTGTTTTTCCCATTATAAAAGCTAGGAAATACCCACGACAGAGCATGCAGGAACTCCGAGACTAACCTTATGCTAAGAGATATTGGAGTTATTATTTCACCTCTACACATAGCGGTTAAGAATGCAAGTATCTAGATAACAATAAACTTGTATATTTGCTACACATAATATTACGCGTTACAGAGAATCAACCTTGTTATACGGGAACAGACATAGAGTTTGGTGTACTGATGTTCATCCTCTTCACACATCTCCCTCCTGTGGGTGCGCCTGCACCAGCGCGTCCGTGTGTTGGGTGTCCGTCAGACGTAAGCCTGCCGATTCCCACACAGACAGTTGAGTATTTGAACTTCCCACGCTTATGGGCGTCGCCATCTTGGATAGGGGTTGGGGTAGCAATTCCGGCTTTCCTATTAGCTTGGTGTAAATGTTGTTCCCGCGCTTATGGGCGTCGCCATCTTGGAAAGGGGTTGGGGGTAGCAAATCCGGCTTTCCTATTAGCTTGGTGTAAATGTTGTTCCCGCGCTTATGGGCGCCGCCATCTTGGAAAGGGGTTGGGGTAGCAAATCCGGCTTTCCTATTAGCTTGGTGTAAATGTTGTTCCCGCGCTTATGGGCGCCGCCATCTTGGAAAGGGGTTGGGGTAGCAAATCCGGCTTTCCTATTGGCTCCCTCCCAAGCGCCCCACCTCAACGATAGCCTTCTCTACTGTGATAGTTTATTAACAATGGAAACTCGATAATCGCGAGTAAATAGAATTGTCTGGCTGAAAACAGAATCGATTTCCGTAAACATTTGAAATAAAATGTAATTTATTTCAATCTCCATAAATACAAATTTATATACTTTTCAAAGCAATTAAAACAAAATATCACATGTAAGTTATTTTTCGATCACTTTTTAAATATTACGTCCTTACAGTGTATTGCATTGTTAATCATATTATTTACCAATTAAAAAAATAAATAACGCTGTTGTTTGTATAAATGAGTTTTATTGTCGTATAATTGGTAAGTGCTAATACTGAAAATTTGCATTGATAGCCCTAAAACTTAATCCTACGATATTTAAATTTTATAATATTGTCGGTGTACGATAACAGTACTTTATTGTAATGTAACATTTTCATAGAGTTCAAAGTTTGTCTTCGTAGCGTATAAAAACCACCTTCACATACCGTGTATTTTATACATCATGTGCCTATGTGGATAGCAACGAAAAACTGTTACATGGACTTAGTACATCGATAAAGGTTCTCTTTTATTAAATCGATATATCTACCCCATTCCTATGCTAGATGTTTCTAAAAACAATTTTGGGTGTTTCTAGATTCATATATGACTGATTCATGTAAAAGGATTATCATGTTATTATCATTACATTAATGATTTCAAGAAGTAAAATATTTGTAATATATTAAGTTTGTTGATTGACAAACTTACAAATAGGATAAGCAACCATGTTTAACCTGGTCTCTGTCAGAAATTTGATATTACTCCAACAAAAGCTAACAGAGATTGACGTCATATAGGATGTAAATCATGCTATCTTTTTACAGAAGAACTTCGTGTGACAAAGGTTAATGCCAAAGCACGAAGAGAAACTATAACAATAAGTTTTTTTGAGTTAAAAAAATAACAAATGTATTTGAAAAATCTGAGACCAGATAATATGTATTTAACTTGAAGGACGTAATGATTCGGCATAGTCATGAACCTGTTCAAGAGAGTTTAGAAATATCTGGAGGCCGTATTGGATATCTCCCAATACATTATATTACCGTTCTACAGAGGGTCTTGTTGGAATTGTGTGAGAAAGTTAAATGCCATTATACTATTCAGCAATACAAATTGTCTTCAACAGGAGTTGAACACTTAAGAATCTTCCAAGTAGTGGTTGACATCCTTGCTTCTGTAAGGACTCGATACCTGATCTCTACTTGTATATTAAATTCCTGATACAATTCCATCCTAACCTAATCTAATTACTATCGTTCAGTTTTATGTTTGTATTTCACTAGTGGTAACAGTTATCATGTATTTAGTATATATAAATATAAAACAATAGTTTGGTATATTATTATTTAATTAGTTTCTATCTTTTCGTCAAATAAAATTTGCCAAATATTATTCAGTGATGTACTAATGAAATCTGTATGCATCCTGATGTACTAAAAGGTTTACATGAAACATATAATATACAATTCTTATATTTGTATCACGAATGAGAAAAACAATATGCTTCTATATAAATATGTAATATTATTCAAATATTGTAAAAGCAATGTTATTTTTTAAATAAAATTAACGTCCATTGTTTTACTATTAACACTTTCAAACAAAACTTTTCTAGGGGCAGGGTGTGCAATATAGGTAAACTGTTGTACTGCAATATTGCCCTTTACTTTACTACCTTCTATAGAACTCAAGATGTCTTTGCACCTTAATAATAGGAAATTCATATAATAAAAATTAAATAATGATGCTTACTGAGTTTCGGTTTTGTACAGTAAATAGGTGTATACTAAAGTTTTAGATATTTTTTTAAAATATTTATTGTAATAATTCTTAAAATTGATTATTGACTTAATAAGGTTGCGGAAGAATTCACATGTTACGATAGTATTAGCCGAAGTCAAGTTATATTCTCTATAACTTACCCTGTTATTCCGTCTTCACCCTTCCCTTTAACGTAATAGTAGAACATTAAATAAAATAGTAACACTGAATATGCGCAAACTTATATAAACAAAAGAAATCATGAACAAAAAAAGGAATAACAAATATGTAAAGACGTGTCGCTTATAACCATACAATTTTCACGGCCTTATAACGTTTATTTCTCTTAGAGATGAAAATATTTGACATGGATGTATGACGGATTTGCTAATTCACTTGAAAAAATAAGATTTAGACATTTTTTAATACTGTAAAAAGTTCTACCATGATAGTCTCGAGCAGGGGTTGCTGTGAAAGAATGGGATTGACTTATGATTTTGTTTGTTATATAACTAATAATTTTGTAGTTTTCTTAAGTAGATATGTAATGACATAAACACCAAAATGCAATTTGCACCTTTCTTACAAATAGGACAATATTCAGTTACAACATGTTTAAATATTTGTCAAGGTCATTCAGAAAAGGCAACCCCTATGATCTTCTTTACGACATTAACACTTATAATACTATAATATATAACAATAACTTATTTCACCTTTTACCATAATATATTAAAAATTCAGTAACTACTAGTTACATTTTTGGAATGTAGTAAATTTAATGTAAAACATTTTGTATATGTTTCAGTACAGTTTCCTGTCATTCCTATCGATTCAATATTCTCCTCTGTTGATGGAATCCGGAGTAACTCCATTTTAAAAACTTAAATCGTACTTTTTAAATCGTAGGTAAATTGAGTGTAAGAGTACGGTTAGTTTTGAAAATGGAGTTACTCCGAAACGCGTCAATCGAGGAGAGTATTGAATCGTTAGGAATGGCAGAAAATTGTACTCAAACATATAGAAATATTTCTAACAGAAATGAAGATGAGTATATTAACAATTAAAACTTTTTAGATATAACTGAAATGTATATAAATATTATATAGTTATTGAAATTCTAATTCAATTCTTAGAGGTAGTAAGAAAAAGTATGAGTATTGTAACAATATTTTAGGCAGAAATGTTACATTTTACAGCATCATCAGAAAACACACTTTGATGATGGGTATTACTTTAAAAATAAAAAAAATTGTAAATTATAATTCTATGTACAGTAATACTGGTTGAGATATGATTTCCACAAGCCTTTTTGTTCTATGAAATCAGCTGACAATTAGAAATGCGCCGGAAAATTTTGCTGAAGGTCTGGAATCGCAATATGAACTCTAAACATATCCCTTCTGCTCGGTTAGGTCTTCGAGATAGGTTAGGTCTTCGCTGTAAGATGGAGCGTATCAGGAAGAAATTTTATTTTAACAGTTTTAATTGAATTTAAGTCAATTATGTTAAGAAGTATCAAAAAGTTTTTTTTATTATTTTTAAAAACATTTCATCACTGATTAACCAACATCGATCGAGCTCCCTAGCCAACACGTATCCAAAATGAATAATGGCAAGGCCTGATCCAGGAGCTACGCTGTACAACATAAATTCCAGTTTCAGATAACATATTATTTAATGTAGGGTGATGTAAAATCAAAATTTAAATTACGAAATTTAACTCAGGACGGCAAAATAGTGCAAGTTTTCATATTTTAATAATGCAGAAAGTTATGATTAATCCATGGGATGCAATAACAAAATTTCAATTGTTAGATAAATTAATTTGAAGTGTATTTTATTTTATATAGAAGCAATCTCTTTGTGGATATAATATGTCAATTCCATAAATTCTAAAATAATGAAAATGTTTGTGTAAATTCTTAACATGTTAAACAAAAGTAAAAGCTAGATCCTTAACAGTGTAATTTATTTATTTATTTAGCAACGCCCGCCCGTGGCTGTTATCGTATCGTCAGGTCGTCGGGTAGAATGTCGAGTTCAGGGCAGTGCTGCAGGTGATCGCCATCCATTCAATAAAACAGTGTAATTGTATTACTGTAATTGCACCTTCTCTATTATATATTGTGTAAATTTTGTACATTGAAATTTGATTTATTTTATTTGGAAATAATTGGTAAATTTTTTGAATGCACCATTCTCAAGTTCAATTTATTAATGCTCTTGACTTTGCAGGTCACTTTATTATTTATTTAACACATAACTGTAATATTCAACACCTAAATTCCTTAAGAGATTGTTTCAATTAAATCGTTACAACGATTTTTGTGTTACAGTATATGAAAATTTAAATCAGTTGATAGAAAACCTTTTTCGAAAATATGATGGTAATTACAAGTGAAAATAAGGATGAATAAATTATTTTGATAATATATGAATTATTGTTATTTCACAAGCATTGGAAATTAAGTGTTATAATACGTGTATAATAAATAAAGTTTAGTACAAGTTAGTACAAGAGTACTAACACAAACATTTTAGTATGCATCAAGTGAAATAGGGGACGTATAAAAATAATGTAAGTTTTAGAAATCCCAATAGCAAAATAAACCTAAACATGGGAAGCAGAATTATTGAAATAAACTTGTTATCTCATTCAGTTCAATCCACGTAATGGGAATATTGAAGAACTGTTTGCATATGTTTTCATTTAAATGAGATTGAATAAGCAATGTTGGGTGGATCGAGAATTTTACCAGAAGACAATAACTTCTACAATAGGTTTTCCTTTACATGATTTACATTTTGATTTTTTTATTAATATATTGTAAATGCTTGTGTCCATTTTCAGGTTTTCATTGTTTTAAGCAAACTGAAAATCCATAGTAAAAAAAGCTCATTTTAAAACTGTTTAGCTCTTAGAGTTTAATTACGAAGGACTGTGATCAAATGGTTATTGCTTATTAAAATAAAGTTTGTATATAGTACATGCAACAATATATAATAAGTCGGCATAAACTAACATTCTGATTGCCAGCATGGAAATCCTGAATCCCCAACACGATAACGATCATCAGATCACAGATATTGTGTTCAAACAAAGTCTCTTTCACATGTTGGAAACTTTATTGCAAACGGTGAAATTATTCGTTTTGTTCACAGATTTATGAAACATGATTGATATTTATTACGAAGTTTTGAAACGAAAAGTTTAATTAATTTATGGAATTTGAAGGATTCTATATGTCTGTC
>JBAIZL010000002.1:173047023-173197023 GCA_036971475.1 Prosapia bicincta
TCATATAATCGATAGATTTGGAGGTTCACTAGTTATCCTCGTCGACTAAATTTCCCGATGCTGTGTCCTTTTCTTTCAAACTGTAACACTACTTGTATAAGCGAATGTTATATTTTATCAATTCTTCTATAATGTTTCTGAAATAATATTGGGTAAGGATATTTAACAGATTTGAATAGTTCAAACGAATAAACTTTTTCGAATAATTATAACCTACATACAAGACGACCTTTCTAAAATAGATGACTTTTCGACCGGTTTGACTCCTTTAAAGAAGGGAAGCATTGCGAACACCCATATTCTTGGTTTGATGAATCTGAATTAAAGTAAGAGCTTTATAATTAAGTGAAGTCACCCTAAGCATATATGCGTGCAATGATTACTTGAACAGTTAATTTGAATGGAAAAGATTTGTATATATTAATTGCTTAAAAGAATACTTTTCATTCGTGTTAAATGTAAATTTGTTTAAACTGAGTGTGTGTTTTATTACTAGTAGTTATTTTAAAATTATCGGGAGTTTTAATATTAAAATCAAAGTAATCCGGTTACAGCCATTGCTTCAGGAATGTCCCAACTCACCTTTGTGGCTGAAAACTTCAAAGAAGACTTAGGTATTAAAATCCTTATAAGAGCATTCAAAGTAAAAAGTTAGAGAGGAAATATTGGAGCACTTTAACTTTGATAAGAATAACTGAAGCAGAAAAGTCTTGTTTGAAAAGACGCATTTCCCGAGGTAAGCCACACAAAACAGAAACAAGAAAGTGTTTAAAATTCCATTTAGGTATAAATTATCTCTCTATGTATAAATCATGTAGTGTTAGGGCAGAATTAGATAAATAATGTTTTTATTGCTCTTCACAATTCGTTATATTTAAAACGAAAGTATTTATTTCTTACAAGTTCTAGCTGACTAACTGATATATAAAAATATTAAATAAATATAATTTTAATGTCAGTGAACAAGAGGTTAGTTCCTAAATAAGAATATTTGTTGTTTTTTAAAGTTGGTGGCCTAAGGTAAAGACAAATTCGTATCGAAACCTATATGCCCCTCATGATCTGAATTAATTACGTTTTTTCTCAATAGGATTTTTAAAATATTTTAAAAATATAGTTGCCATGAAATATTTTAAGGTGAGTGTATATCATATTTGAAAAAAAGTTTATATGTGTATAAATCATAAAATATGTTTTTTTCAATAATAATCAAAACAACTGAGGACATACACATACAAGAAATATTTATTAATTTTAATTATTCAAAGCTTTTCGTTGGCAAAACGTTCCAACATCATCATGAATGCATAATGGAATAATGCAAGTTATGTGCTAGATTAGAATCACTATCATTGTTGACAAATTAGTTATTACAATATTGCTAAGTTTATCTTGTTGCCGAAACTTTTACAACGTAATGTTGACAAATATAAATACGATCCAAATTTGATACTATATTTAATGCCTGCAATGTAACGGCAACAAGATGAACCTGGCAATATTGTACTAATTTGGCAACAATGACGCTGACCCTAGCTTTTAATATTAAAAATATAAATAATTCTTGTATATCCTCAGTTGTTTTGATGGGAAGATGGGAGGGGTCCAGACCGATCACTGAGGTTTCAGATGTGGGAGTATTTTAGGCTTTCGATAGTCTCAAAGGGTTTTGCGGGTAGGAATCGTATGCAGTTAGAGAGGCTAGGATCGTGAAAGGATTGACGGATAATGGAGTTAGAAAGGAACCAGAGGGAGTTTTAGATGGACCTCAGCGATTGTCCCTGGAACTTTCTGGCAAGTCTTAGTACAATGTGGTCACCAGACAGGTGCGGAGTAGGGGATGACGGGACGGAGAAGCATGAGGTAGGTGAGCCGTCTGACTTATAAGGGGATAAGACTGTGGCAGCTAGGAGGGAGAAGAGCTTAAAACGGATATATATCCCTTTGGAAAAGACGGATTTGACGTGAGGAGAGAAGGAAAGGCGCTTATCAAGGATGACGCCAAGATATTTGACTGTGGACCTCCAATCGATAGCTCCCCTCCATCGAGAGTGATGGCTCCGGTCTGCGGTCTTCGTTTCCTGGTGAAGCATACTACTTCCGATTTATCTGTTTTAACCGTTGATCTCTATTACTGGCCCCAGGGCGATAGGGTAATAGGGAGTCTAGTTTTATTTCGATGGTACTACTCGATTGTGAAATGTATCAAGAGCTACAAAAGAACATAGCGTCATCCTATACAAGGAGGGGTATATGACTTGCATTAGAGGAATGTCATTTGCGTTCAGAAGGTATAGGAGAGAATCAAGGACAGATCACTGCGCCACCCCTGTAGAGATCGAACTGTAGGAGGAAAGGCTACCTTAAAGAGAAACAGTGAGGTTTCTGTCGGAAAATTAGGATCATAGAAGGAAGACAATGAGAAGAGGAAGGTGGATCGTGATCTATTTGTATAGAAGTCCGGGATCCCCGACACGGTCAAAGGGCTTGCTGAAACAAAGCAAGATTGCATTAATGGATAGTATCTTGTTCAAGGCACCCATTACCGCGTTGGTGACTCAAAGCAATTGCTGTGTAGTGGACTGCTCTCTTAGAAACCCAAGTTGCTCCAGTCTGATAACACCATCGAGGCAAAAAACGTTTGAGAGTGGAGGAATCGTTTAAAGATTTTGAAAATGAATGGGAGAAGGGAGATTGGACAGTACCTGTCGGATTTGTTGAGTGGTTTTCGAGGCTTAGGAATAAGAACAATGTTATTCCAACAGGAGTTGGTGTTTTCCATCAAGAGAGAAAGTGTTTTCCATCAGGAGGCGGATAGTTGGTCTGAAAATGTAATGTAAGTAAGCAATGAGGATGGTTGGGGAGTTTATAAGAGCAGTGGAGTTAATTGAGTCGAGGCTGGGTGCCGTTTTAGTTTTCAATCTCTAAATGGTAGTAAAAAACCGTCTACTAGGGTGGAGTGAGAGCAATCGTTGATACCTGGATGAGAAGAGAGAGGGGGAGATAGAGATAGAGAGAGAGAGAGAGAGAGAGAGAGAGAGAGAGAAAGGGTGATATATTTCATTTTCATGTGCAAATTTATTGATTTTGATTGAAAATGTGTGTGAAAATAAATAGTTTTACAAACAGGCCATGCACGTCTTAAAAATGTGTTGAGCACACATTTAGGCAAATAGAATCAAGGAAATGTTTATTAAATTCAATATGCATGGAGCACTACGCCCTTTAATTTACAACCTGAAAATTTAAGGTCGATTTCAGTTTATTTCTTCACATCAAAATACAAATAAGATATAAAGAGCTGAGGCAGTGATGATGGAGGAGATTCACGAGAATTCTTCTGATGTGGTACAGTCTGCTTTTGTAAAGTTCCATTTTATATGCAGAAAATTACAACCAAATCTATCCTGACTGGATACTTCACATTGTAATGCAGGTAGATAGAAAAGTGGTATAAAATTATAACCAAATCTATCCTGACTGGATACTTCATAGGTATATTTTAATGTAGATATATATTAATGTTGTATAAAATTATAACCATAAGTTGAATATTAAGATTTTAAGTTTAGTATTAAAAACATTTTACTTTGACGTACAGCAGTGCGCTGTAGCTACTGCGCGGCCGGTTCACGCTACACATGGTATTACAGCCTAACATTTAAAATGTAAAAAAAGTAACTTTCCGTATTTTCCCAGGAAAATAAGTTGATATTCGTGTTTACATAATAAAAGAAGTAATCTAAAATTTTTTGTTTTAAACCAACGTCATTAAGACTATATTTTTACCTATTTTCAACTGCAAATTTATTGATTTGAATAGAAAATGAAGAAGAAAATATATATTTTTACAAACAGGGCAAATACGTCTTAAAAATGTGTTGAGCCAATATTTAGGCAAATAGAATCAAGGAAATGTTTTTAAATTCAATATGCATGGATCACTACGCCCTTTAATTTACAACCAGGCAAGATTGGCTACGGTTGGAAAATTTAAGGTAGATTTCACTTTATTGCTTCACATCAAAATACAAATAAGATATAAAGAGCTGAGGCAGTGATGATGGAGGAGTTTTACGAGAATACGTCTGATGTGGTACAGTCTGCCTTTGTAAAGTTCCATTTTGTATAACATTTTAGAAAATACGTTTTGTTTCTTTAGAACAAAGAGAATATACATTATATTCAATTTTATTATACTTTATGTTAACTTTTATTCTAATGAAGATTTTTTTAGGTGTTTCAGCATGTTGAAAAATGTGATATAGAATTGGAAATGTATTTAACGTAGGTTGTGTGAATTCGTTAACTTAATTTTCCAATGTATGAATAAAAAAATATTTTTTAAATGTATTTGTCTAACGTTTTAATTATATTGATTTTTTGTTTTACGCACATATACTGTACATTTAAGCATCCTTATAGCACCCAAGTCCATACAGCTAAAAAATATCCAGTATTGCATATGTTTTAATTATTTTTTATTATAAGAAGGTATAAAAGATGTGAAGAAAAATGTTACACATGTTATGTTAGTAAGAGGTAAAAGATGATTTATGTATAAAGAAGATTATATTACACTAGCGGCCAGAATACAAAACATGAAATTAAATAATCTATCGAAGAATAAAGGAAAGAAATAATTGCGTAACAAGATACGTAGGTAGTAGGCATTACGTAATGACGCACTATTTAATTCTATCGTTCAATTTTAAGAACTGTCTTTTGTCATCCTATAATTTTTATTTATAATTTATTGGAGGACGTTAAGCCACTATAGATAAAATATTCTAAATTATTTTGGGAAACGTCCCTTCCTCCGACCTATTTCGGGGTTATGACAGACCCTCCATCTCCTATGTCGTGTATACTGTGTGCACCAATAAGTGTATGCTTATCTTGAATCTGATAATGAAGCAGGCACAGGTCCATTGTAAGGCAAATATATCTTTACTCAGCACCGATCAACTTCCCCCAGTGCAAAGAATCTTCTCTAGTTGTAGAAAATTATCATTACCTAAAGGAAACCGAGCACAAATAGTAACATTAAAGCTATTACGTAGCATAGAGTAATAGTAACATTAAAGCTATTAAGTAGCATGCAGTAATAGTAACATTAAAGCTATCAAGTAGTATACAGTAATAGTAACATTAAAGCTATCAAGTAGCATACAATAATAGTAACATTAAAGCTATCAAGTAGCATGCAGTAATAGTAACATTAAAGCTATTAAGTAGCATGCAGTAATAGTAACATTAAAGCTATCAAGTAGTATACAGTAATAGTAACATTAAAGCTATTAAGTAGCATGCAGTAATAGTAACATTAAAGCTATTAAGTAGCATGCAGTAATAGTAACATTAAAGCTATCAAGTAGCATACAGTAATAGTAACATTAAAGCTATCAAGTAGCATGCAGTAATAGTAACGTTAAAGCTATTAAGTAGCATGCAGTAATAGTAACATTAAAGCTATCAAGTAGTATACAGTAATAGTAAAATTAAAGCTATTAAGTAGCATACAATAATAGTAACATTAAAGCTATCAAGTAGCATGCAGTAATAGTAACATTAAAGCTATCAAGTAGTATACTGTAATAGTAACATTAAAGCTATTAAGTAGCATACAGAAATAGTAACATTAAAGCTATCAAGTAGCATGCAGTAATAGTAACATTAAAGCTATCAAGTAGTATACAGTAATAGTAACATTAAAGCTATTAAGTAGCATACAGCAATAGCAACATTAAATCTATTAAGTAGCATACAGTAATAGTAACATTAAAGTTATTACGTAGCATGGAGTAATAGTAACATTAAAGCTATAAGTAGCATACAGTAATAGTAACATTAAAGCTATCAAGTAGCATGCAGTAATAGTAACATTAAATCTATCAAAAAGCATGCAGTAATAGTAACATTAAAGCTATCAAGTAGCATGCAGTAATAGTAACATTAAAGCTATTAAGTAGCATGAAGTAATAGTAACATTAAAGCTATCAAGTAGCATGCAGTAATAGTAACATTAAAGCTATTAAGTAGCATGCAGTAATAGTAACAATAAAGGAAGTAGTATCGTATTATTGTCTACAAAGGATGTAAAACAGGACAAATGATTTGGTAAAATAAGTAGAATTAGGGTCGGGGCATAAAACCCCCTCCTGTCGTAAATAGAGAAGTTTTTATATCATTTGTTCTGGGTAGCATAGCTGAAGTAGACCTACTATTTATGGAAACATAATGGCGTGTCTAACAGCCTCAACCTAATAAAGGAGGGGTAAATGGAATCGTGATAGGCTCTAAAGAAAGAACATAATAACATGTCTAACAGTCTCAACCTAATAATAAAGGAGAGGTAAATTGAATCGTCATAGGCTCTAAGGAAAGAACACAATGGCGTGTCTAACAGCCTTAACCTAATAATAAAGGAGGGGTAAATGGAATCGTAATAGACTCTAAGGAAAGAACATAATGGCGTGTCTAACAGCCTCAACCTAATAATAAAGGAAGGGTAAATGGAATCGTGATAGGCTCTAAGGAAAGAAAATAACGGCGTGACTAACAGCCTCAACCTACTAAGGAGGGGTAAATGGAATCGTGATAGGCTCTAAGGAAAGAACATAATGGCGTGTCTAACAGCCTCAACCTAATAAAGGAGGGGTAAATCGAATCGAGATAGGCTCTTAGGAAAGAACATAATGGCATGTCTAACACCCTCAACTTAATAATAAAGGAGGGGTAAATGGAATCGTCATAGGCTCTATGGAAAGAACATAATGGCATGTCCAACAGCCTCAACCTATTAAAGGAGGGGTAAATGGAATCGTGATAGGCTCTAAGGAAGAACAAAATGGAATGTCTAACAGCCTCAACATAATAATAAAGAGGGGGTAAATGGAATCGTGATAGGCTCTAAGGAAAGAATATAATGGCATGTCTAACAGCCTCAACCTATTACAGGAGGGGTAAATGGAATCGTGATAGGCTCTAAAGAAAGAACATAATGGCATGTCTAACAGCCTCAACCTATTAAAGGAGGTTTAAATGAAATAGTGATAGGCTCTAAAGAAAGAACATAATGGCATGTCTAACAGTATCAACCTATTAAAGGAGGTTTAAATGAAATAGTGATAGGCTCTAAAGAAAGAACATAATGGCATGTCTAACAGTATCAACCTATTAAAGGAGGTTTAAATGAAATAGTGATAGGCTCTAAAGAAAGAACATAATGGCATGTCTAACAGCCTCAACCTATTAAAGGAGGTTTAAATGAAATAGTGATAGGCTCTAAAGAAAGAACATAATGGCATGTCTAACAGTATCAACCTATTAAAGGAGGGGTAAATGGAATCGTGATAGGCTCTAAGGAAAGAACATAATGGCATGTCTAACAGCCTCAACCTAATAAAGGAGGGGTAAATGGAATCGTTATAGGCTCTAAGGAAAGAACATAATGACATGTCCAACAGCCTCAACCTAATAAGAAAGGAGGGGTAAATGGAATCGTGATATGCCTTAAGGAAAGAACATAATGGCATGTCTAACAGCCTCAACCTAATAAAGGAGGGGTGAATGGAATCGTCATAGGCTCTAAGGAAAGAACATAATGGCGTGTCTAACAGCCTCAACCTAATAATAAAGGAGGGGTAAATGGAATCGTGATAGGCTCTAAGGAAAGAACATAATGGCATGTCTAACAGCCTCAACGTATTAAAGGAGGGGTAAATGTAATCGTGATAGGCTCTAAAGAAAGAACATATTGGCATGTCTAACAGCCTCAACCTATTAAAGGAGGGTAAATGGAATCGTGATAGGCTCTAAGGAAAGAACATAATGGCATGTCCAACAGCCTCAACATAATAATAAAGGAGGGGTAAATGGAATCGTGATATTCTCTAGGGAAAGAACATAATGGCATGCCCAACAGCCTCAACCTAAGAAAGGAGGGGTAAATGGAATCGTCATAGGCTCTAAGGAAAGAACATAATGGCGTGTCTAACACCCTCAACCTAATAATAAAGGAGGGGTAATTGGAATCGTCATAGGCTCTAAGGAAAGAACATAATGGCGTGTCTAACACCCTCAACCTAATAATAAAGGAGGGGTAATTGGAATCGTCATAGGCTCTAAGGAAAGAACATAATGGCGTGTCTAACACCCTCAACCTAATAATAAAGGAGGGGTAATTGGAATCGTCATAGGCTCTAAGGAAAGAACATAATGGCATGTCTAACAGCCTCAAACTAATAATGAAGGAGGGGTGAATGGAATCGTGATAGGCTCTAAGGAAAGAACCTAATGGCCACTTGGTTCTAGAAATAGGGGAAAGTTATGGAATCCCGTGGGAAGTTTCGCTTACTTGAGGTAGACATACTCTCAATAACAGGATGAAAGATGAGGGTCTAACCACTAACCGGTAAAAAAAACTACTTGTTACTCTCATTACAGCATTTTATTATCAGTGGAACATTAGAGTAGAAGCAGATAATGATCGAAAATTCATCAGAAAACTCAGAAATGAAGATTACATAGCATAATGATTTTACATAGCAATGCGCATATCCGTATTCTGTTTGCTAGTCTAATCTGTGGCTGACGACTGAATAGAATATTTTTGGAATCTAAAACGTACTTCCAGGTAAAACGCATTAGTACTAAATGTAACGGCATCAATGGATCGGATTTAATAGTACATTTACTTAGTTACTGCCCATTTTCCTTTGCGTTGTAAACACAGACTAATAGTCGTTAAAAGGCGGGGTGATCTTTCTAGTCTCATTAGACCTTGTAAAAAAAGGGAAATGTGTTTTAAATGGCAGCAGCTAACGATCTGCCTCGCCCCTTGTAACCTTTAACACTTCTTACTCCCTTCAAGCTGCCTTTCGTTCTTCGTATTGTTATATTAATTCCTTTTTATTGTTTAGGCTCATCTTTCATAATAAAATATTTCTTTTCTTATATAATCTTATGATTTTATATGTTGTGGTACTAACACCGTAATAAGGTAAACGATCTATTTTATTCGTATAGCTCTATTTTATGACGTACTGAAAAGAGGGGAAGGGCAAATGGTAAAATTTTGAAATAATTACGAGTAATAAGGTTGGTTTTACTACCCTGGTTGCAACTCCTAGGTTTCTTTTAACCCTTTTTTTAATCTATTGATTATATTGTTCTATAAAATTATTTTAAAGTTTTCTAGAGGGAGTTTTTAATTTAATCATTTAAATTATTGTAATTTTTTCCAAATATCTTTTTCAAATGTTTTCTAAGAAGTGTAAACATACTTTTATTATTATTAAAATAACTCGGTTTTGTAATTGTTTGTAAACGTTTGTTTTGGGTCCAATAGTTAAACTAGCTTCTATTAGTAAAATATTTTAAAAACATAATTTATTCAAGCGGTTTTACTCAAATAACACGGGTACGGAGGATCACCCTTTATTAACAACAAACCGCAAACACAGGTCTGTGTTTAACCTAGATAGGAAGCCGGTGTACTTCAGGGAAGCTATCGCTGCCCACTCTGCCAGATCATGGGAATTTATTGCCCGCTCTAATCCTGCTATAGCTCCACCCAATACTTACAAGGTAATTAATTAGTGTTCATAATTCCAAACCTCACAACATTCAATAATTCCTTAAACAAATATTTGTGACAAATGGCATATTTTAAGAACAAATTACGTAATCCTACATAATTCCTATTTTACAATTCTTATATAGGCATGGTTCTAAATTTAACGAAATCACAGTTTAGAAGATTTACTCACAATGGCTAGAACTAATGCTAGGCTTTGCTAACTTAGACCCTTAAATTGATTATAGGTTATTACAGACTCTAGGCTATAGTTGACTATAGGCTATTACTTTCGCTAAACTACATCCGTCGCTAAGCTATAACTGACTCTACGTTTTTATTGACGCTAGGCTTTAGGTGACACTAGGTTTTTACTGACTTAAGTCTTTAGCTGACTCTAGGCTACAATTAACACTAGGCTAATGCTCACTTTAGGCTAAAATTGACACTAGGATATAGCTGACACTAGACTGCAGCTGACACTAAGCTATATCTGACACTAGACTGTAACTGTTAGTAGGCTATGACTGACGTTAGGCTAAAGCTGATGCTAGCCTATAGCTGACTCTGTGCAATAATTGACGGCAACCTCTAGCTCACTTTAGGCTGAAATTGAAGCCAGGCATTTGCTAACGCTAGGCTATAGCTTACTTTAGGTTGAAATCGACGCCATGCTGTAACTGAGTCTGTGGTTTAATTAACGCTAAGCTATCATTGTCTATAGGCTATTAATGACCCTAGACTATAGTTTACCTTATGTTGTAACCGACCCCCAATAGTTACAAGGTAATTAAATTGTGTTCTTAACTCCAATCCTAACAGAATTCAATTAAGAACTTAGCAAGTATATTTTACAAATATATATTTTCAAAGGAAGATACGTAACCATACAAAATTCCTACTCTACAATTCTTATAATGACTTGGTTCTAAAAATAAACTAATCGTTAACCAATAGCTTACTTCCAGCTATAAAAAATATTATGTTGTAGCCGAATATAGGCTTATAGCAAACTATAGGCTATTGCTGACTGTCGCTAGACTATATCCCATTTAGGTGCTTCGTTATAGCTGACTATAGCCTATAGGCTAGGTTAGTAACTCTAGGAGACCACTGACGTTCTTATTACTCTGAATCTGAAGCTAGGCTATAGCTAACACAACTGTATAGCTGACAGAATGCTACAAGGGACGATAGTCTAGAGCTGACGCAAGGATGTAGCTGCCTCAAGGTTATAACAGACAACAGGATGTAGCTGACTCAAGCATAAAGCTGACACTAAGCTATAAGTGACGCCTTGCCTTCAGAAGCTACGCTATAGCGGTCGCTAGGTTTCAGCTGATGGTAGGCTATAGCTCATTCTATCCTATAGCTGCTTAAGGCTATAACTAATGCATGGCTATAACTGACGTTAGGCCATAACTATAACTGACTCAAGGATATAGTTGACAATAAGCTATAAGTGACGCCTTGCTTTCATATGCTACGCTATATCTGTAGCTAGGTTTTAACTGATGCTAGGCTATAGCGTACTCTAGGTTAAAGCTGCTTAAGGCATGACTGTAACTGACGATAGGTTATAACTGATGGTAGCCTATAACTGAGGCTAGGGAATATCTGACGTTATGATATAACTAACGCATGACTATAACTAACGCTATGTTATAACTGACACTTGGCTATAGCAAATATAGGCCTACTCAGTTGGCGTTTAACTTTAACTGAAGCTTTGTATCTGAAGCTAGATTACTGAAGAAGATTACAACTCACCCTAGGCTTTAACTAACACTCGGCAATAAAGGAAGATAAGCAATCATTAAAAATAAGTACTAACCAAAGTGAGAAGAAATTGTCCTCAGGCTAAAATTATTGCCAAAAAACAGTTGTATAAAAAACTTACATTAGGGAGTAACTAACGTTAGTTGCAAAAACTAATTGATCTAACTTCCTCAAAGCAGTAACTATATTTTAGCAATAACTATAGAAGGAAATCGATAATTAACGCTATGTAACCGAGTCAGTAAGGCATAATTAAATCTAAAGAACAAATACTGTAACAAATAAATGAGCCTAGAAAATTGCGGTTGTTCAAACCCCACTTGCTCTAAGCAATGATTGTAGCTAAGCAATAACAGGGAACTAAAACATACTGTTTCTAGGCAATCTATTATGGTGATCCAGAGCTGATGATAAATATTTCTGCCTCTGACGATAAATTTATTGTTGTTAAAAAATTACTCTTTCTACTAAGTAACTGAAAATGAACAACAGAAGACATCATAATAACATCATAAGTAGTTTATGATGGTAAAGAATAATAGATGTTAAACCGTTTCTGATCCAAGCAAATAAATGAGGCTAAGCAATTACCGTTGCTAAATAACAACTAATCCTAAGCAACAACGGCTCCTAAGCAATAACTGATCTTTCGTGATAACTGACTAAGTAATATTGTTGCTAAGCAACTATGTAAATTAAAAATGTCTGATTAAGAGCAATAACTTATGGTCCGCAATAATTAACAATAAAGAATTCTGTAAAGTTATTGTTTCTAAACATTTACTCGTGTTAAGAAATGAGTGAAGATTAGCAATAACTTACGCTAAGTGACAACTCATACTGAAGAATAAAACCTGACCAATGCTGAAGCTTAGGAAACACCTACGTTTGACGCTACCTGACATCATGTTCTGTGTTTCGTTACATTATATTCTTCCCCTATCATAATAGTTATCCGACAGCATAAGGTTATATATACTTTAAAGATTAGTTTAGAAGATATTTTGTTGAATCGATTATATTTTCATTTTCAGTGCTCTTAAAGCAATGGTTGGTTTTTATTTTATAGGATTGGTGAGATTTAACTCTATTTTCTGAATCCTTTTCCGCTTTGAATTATTTTGCAAATTTATTGTATTTTCTACTTTATTGCAAATTTTAAGAAAAACAGAGGACTAAGATAGATCTTCTAATTTAGAATGTCGCCAGTTCCTCTTCATATTCTGTGTATGATATTCCTTATGGACAAGAACATTATATGTAATTTCTATATAATTCCTTTGTAAATACGTTTTCACACTTCTGTTTTTCACAGTTGACATTACAGAAGTTTTGACTTATTAGTCTTTTCGTACGTCTTAATACACTTTTAGAGTAATTCCCTAAAACATATTCTATTTCCGTACTACATTTAATTCGGCGATATTAAAAAAAGTCACTCTACATCACTCGTTAGTTTAGAGGTTCCCATTTATTCTTTACAATTCTCCCTTATGTAGACTCTTTCGACATAATCGATACTGAAAAAGAGACTTTCAGAAGCGGTATCCTTCTATAAGTACCATCTATGTTTAAGTAGGTAGGTTTTTCGTATCCAGGGAATGTGAAACCACAAAGAAAATACATTCTCTGGAAAAATATTTTTTAATCAATGTATTTCATATTTCAGAAGTCCTGTACGTTATGTGCTCCTTTTCCTTGCATCTTCTTAAAAAAAAATAAGTCGTTTAATTTTGTAGATCTTTCCTTAGAATTTCATATTCCTCATATATTGTTTTAATTTCGTAGTAATTTACTGTCATATTCATTTGTTTAAGTATCGAGGTTATTCGATAGGTAGTGTTTATACTGGTTATTTTGCAAATTTCTTTGATTCTCAACCTTAATAAACCCTAGTTGTATGTCTGGGTTTTGCTCAATTAGGGAATGGGTTCTAGTCTTTAGATGCCAAATCTACTGGTTATTAGATATCTTCTGAGTAGAGAAACCTTTACTCTCATTTAGGAAGAGTATAAGTCTCCACACTGCACGAAGACGTCTCGTTAAGGTCCCCCTGATTTATTTATAACAAATTAATCCATCATTGCTTTGAAGCAGGCCATATCAGGGAGCTCAGGATTCAATCTGACTTACCCCTAATCTTGAAACTGCACTATAAAGGTTTTCTCGAACTTCTATCGTTAATTACCCCCGTAACATGCATATATTGCAATCTGACCACACCTGTAGGATATGTTTTTAAACTTAATATTTTGTCTAATCGTATAAAGTAACACGTATTATTAGCATTGAGTTCTCTGTAAATTTGTAAAACTGAGTTGGTACATTCTAGTATTTTGAATTTATGACGAGTTGTTATTTGTTTTATGTTGCGTGTATTTTAAGTCATTATAAGTAAATTGTATACGCATATTGGGCAACATAAATCGTAAAAAAGTAAGTAAGCTCTTTTCCGTCATTTTAAGTATACAGTTTGGAAGAAAAAAGCGAGTTATGTTTTACCAACCAAAAGTTATGTCGTAAACGTTTCTCTATTTACAAAACATCCACTCTTAATAAAAACCCGAAACACAAAAAAAACCCGCAGCTTAGCCTCAGTCAATGTAATTAAAAAGAACACCTCCTTTCCTTACAGACGTAATGATTTTTCAAATTTACAAAATCATTATTATCTATTTTGTAAACATTAGTCAAACAGTATGGAGGAGGGGATCAGGTAGAAGAGGTAGTAGAGAAGAGAGATGAAACGTTTAGGACTCAGTTCGCAGCCTGAATCTCCTTAAGCTCTGTAGGATTAGGGCCGTACTTTTATACTACATCCATAATGTAGAGAAAATCTGCTTAGTCTTAAGATCTCAAAGGAAAAGAGCTATTTTTCCTCATCAGTACCTTTTTACATTATTTAGGTTATCCTCCCCTTTGTACATGCAAAGCTTTATATATTTGGAGGCTTATTTTGTGTGTTATTATTCTTTCTGTATATTTCTGTCTACTGAGATCCTTAGATAAGCTTAAATATATCACCTTTTACAGAGAAAATAAAGAAATTTTATACTGAATTATTTATTTTACATTATTATTTATTTTACTTTGTTGTTGTTATAGCATAATCCTATTTCTATTTAATAGGAACAATGTATGATTTGAAGGTTATTTTGAAATGCACATTCATATGCTGTTTTACAGATTGATAAATTTATGAAAATAAAAAACTCAAACGTACACTTTTCTATTATGTACAGTATATATATATATATATATATATATATATATATATATATATATGTGTGTATATATACACATATACTGGCTATTATTATATACTAGATATGCAAGTTGACTCAGTGCCAAAACGCTAGACTTCGAACATGAAGATACTCAGTTTAAATCCGACATGGACTTCCAAATTTGTAAACCTTAATTAGTGAATAAATTTTTGGAAACACTATATTAACATCAATCGTCATCCATTATAGGTTTAAAAAGATGTAATTGAACTTGATTGGATAAATAAAAACTTATTTCATAACCGATTAAAAATTTGTACAAGGTATATATCAGGGGAGTGTAAACTCATAAAAGGAATTTAAGAAAAAGATAAAAGTACGATCCACAATTCAAACAAAAAAAGAATAAATACTTCAAACACGCATAACAGATTAGCAACAATGGTAGTATATTTTGCCAAGAAATAAGGAATAATGTATCAGAGGCACGGACTGTTCTAGAACTCATTGCTTTACTTCCACTGCAAAGATAGTTGAAATTTATTTCTAAAGCGTGGTTTAATTTGTTTAATCTTGGAAAACAATTTCTTCTTCTCTCTTTGCTCGATGTTATTTTGCAACTAAATCTTTTGTAACTAATTTAAAACTCTAACATAAGTAAATGTATTTAATACAACTTTGTTATTAAAAAAAAATAATTTAATAAATAACTTTGTTTTTAAAACGACTTCACAATAAAGTAAATTAAACAGTAGCTGGAAACAACCATAATTCCTACAATTGTTTACGATGCAAGCAAATAACGATTCAAGAAACAAATGTTTTCGTGAAGCCTTAATCTGTTTTCAACCATTGAATAGAAGAGTTTCTGAAACCTCTTGACAATATCCCCATTGTATTTACATTTCTCCTTGCTGGATGTTGTTGGTAGCCGAGGCGTTTGGGACTAACTTTTAAAAGGTCTATTACACTCACACCTGAGCCTAAATAATCTGAGGGCACATGAGGAGCCTGATCTCAAGAAGTATTGGAAAAGCCGTAGGATATTTGTCTGAGCAGTAGTCTGTCCCCAGGGGCGTTACCACCGTAACACATCCGACCCTTACATTAAGATATTTCAGTTCCTACGCAATCATGTCACGAGATAGTGACATCAAGACATGTCTTTTGGATTAATTCCAGTCACCCGCGTGTGGGAGTCACGACTTAAGGTAGAATAAAGCAGAGATTGGTTGTACACAATTAAAACGGTAGCTCAATGTTTTTACCTACACCTATGATTCCTTTTACTTTTTTTTACCTCTCTATATTTATTTTTTTACACTACTGTATATTTAGTAATATATATATTAAATATGGTGATATGTTTTCTTGTATATATAGTTAATAAATTTAAAATATTTAAAAAACAAGAATACTTTTAATGGATATATTTATTCTATATTTTAAATATATTCATTAAAAGTATTCTTGTTTTTGAAATATTTTTAATTTATTAAATATATATATATATATTATATATATATATATATATATATATATATATATATATATATATATATATATGTATGTATATATAATTTATTCTTTTGGATTCGGAAAACATGATTCATTTTATTACAGATAGCACTTGTAAATGTGATATATTTTGCCCATATGATTCAACCCCTACACTTTACTTTTTTGCCTTAACTACGTCGTAATAAAACGTTGTAAAACACCCCTTCCTAGTAATATATTGCTTTGGCATAACATGGTAAATGTACTGATATGTGTTCCAATTAGCAGGAATTACGATAGGAGTAACGCGAGGATCGACAAAATTCCCTGGATAGGTCCCTCCTTTTTCCAATTTACCTGCGGATGATACCGATCGTTCCTATGATTCCCCCCATCGTTCAGACTCCAGTTGATTTTTATATTCTTAACTCAATCGTATCTACTATTTAACATATTTCCACAACATTCCCAAGAGAAAGATTGGATTTTCCATTTATAAATTTTATATCTCTATGCAGGACTTTTTGTATTGTGTGACCCTGTATCTGGCAGTCAACTCAATTGTGTCGCATGACGTTGACTACGTAATCAAGAAGTGTGTTCGCTTTCCACCTGGAGTACAGTCCTCCACACATTTGGGTCGCATGCTATACTCTCGGCTGTAGATACTGCATCATTTGGTAATTACAACGAAACACGTACCAATAACTGGCTGAGATTATAATATTCCAATGTTTTATATTGCACAAAGCTTTAGATTTTTTACTACCCATCGAAATTTCTTGCATTTTACACTGTATTTGTAAACGTTGTGTTGTTTCTGTTAGTAGACAGTGAACAACTCGTTTTAAAAATATTCTATAAAAGGTCACTTTATTACAAAAATATGCTGACAACAGGTTTTCCATTGTTTCTTTCCAGCCAACTCTCCAGGAGATTATTTATTGCTATGGTTTAAACAAAGGAGATTATATATGATTTCATGTTTACTTCAATTGAACTTCTATGTACATAATAATTAAAAGAAGTTAATAAACTATTTCTGTGCAAGGCTTTTACAAGTACCTGTCAGTAATATTTCATATTGAGGTGTTACTTCAAACTACATTGTTAGGTCCTAGTGAGAAAAATGCTCTGTTTCTGTGCCGGTAAATTTTATTATGTGCATGTAACATGTTTTGTATCTGCAAAAGAAATTTATCTACTGCAATTCCATTTCTATATATTTTGCTCATAGCCACCAATTATTGGCAATAAAAGTTTATTTCATGGGCTGTTTTTGAAGTGATGCAAAAGATAACAATAATTTTGATAGGATGTTTTCTATCGTTGAATTTTGTAGTATATGGCTTTATTTATTTAGGTTTTTTTAAATAATTTAATGCCAGATATTTTGAAGTTTATTCTGGTTGTTGCTTTAAAAAACTCAATGTAAATATATAATTACTGCACCATTAACTTGTTAATTTCAAAATTATAAATGGGCTGAAAGTCATTGTGGCTGATTGGCTAAGCATACAAAACATGATTTAAAAAAGTTACACACAAGTAATAAATCATAGTATTGTACATAGTATCTTAAAGCAGAACATATATACGTATTTTATAAAAAGTTCTAATATGGTATTGAACTATATTTTAACTACTGCAAGTATAAAACCACTTTGCCAGATAAGGGACGCTAGCTTGCCAGATATAGGGCTAAAGATTGATAAAACCCCTGTTTCAAATTAGTGACTTTTGGAGCTATGTAATTACTTTTAAAAAAGCCTCCGTAAATTAAATGTCAAGTTAACAAATAGCGGTGCTATGAGGAAGAAAATTAAAGCAAGAAATGTTTGTCTTCCCCCCAAATTGTAAATTTGTAACCTCAAGTAATAATTTTTCAATTTGTCATATTTAAACTGACCCTTACACGGTCATTCCTCAAAGTCATATGCTTGACGTCTCAACCCTAGACCGAATTAGAGAATAAGTAGAGAACAATCATTAATAAAAAAAGTTTCAACACTTTTTGTAATTATATATTTTGTTTGTTTTTACAACAAATAGATCATATTTGTAACAACACATTTCAAAATAAAAAGATTTATTCCACTAAATAAAAGAGTTAATATTATTTTAAATTACTATTTTCTTAAAATGAATAAATAATAAAACAAATAATAATAAATTAAGCACTAATTAGTTTTTAAATAAATGATTGTTCTGTAGTATATTTAGATATTTCCAGTTGAGCTATTGAAAAGACTATAACAATTTTAATCAAATTTAAATATAATATTAGGGTTTCATAATTACGAGACATTCCCAGCATTATCATACCCCGTTGACGCGTTTTGGAGGACCTCCATCTGTCAGAACGTTTTATGAAGAGTTATCCTAGCGGAAAAGTAGAAAATTATCAAAAGTAAAGTATAATACATCGTATTACCTAATATATAAAATTTATAACCTAATAAAACAAAATATTTAGGAAGTATGTTACAAGGCGGCAAACATAGGAACAATATTCTGACAGGCATCCCTTGATGATGATTATTACTAGTGATTTTACATTAATTATGTATATACTAGGTAGTTTACAAATATAGATGTTTCAGTAAATTTGTGATACAGACGCACATATATTATTTACAATACACACTTAATAATGCAAAAAAAATTACATAAAATTACGATTTAAGCCCCTGGAGGCTGCAGTCAGTGATAACCAATTACTATGCCGCGTTAGCTAAACATGTATAGCTTAATTACTATTGCAGAGATATCTCGAGAGCGCAGCTGGGAAAGTTTTTGCTTAAAACCTGTAAAATAATTCCATCATTTTATTTGAAAATGAAATGCCAAAAACATACAAGAGTAGCCCTAAACAGTTGAAAAATAAATAGTGTAGGAAAATTAACACGAATAAAAAATAACGTCGTAACAATTAAAAACAAGATCGTACCAGATCTACTCTGACAGTTTTACATCTTCGACTAGACGCTAAGGCTTGCAATGGGTTAGATGTAGACAAGGTTAAGTTCACTACTACACACTAAAAACAGTACATAGTTTTGGGTAGTTCCAGTATTCTGTGATTAATCGTGATAAAAACTATAAAGGATAAACCGTGTTTAGGTAAAAGACACTAAGGGTTTTTGTGCAATAATGTTTACAGTATTATTATTTTTGTAAAATACATATTTTACATGATTGATTTAATTTAGGGGTCTTACACACAAGAGTAAAAAGCTAAATATTCATGGGCGTGGAAAACCAGAATACACTTCTTATCGTAGGTAAAGTTGAGTTCCTGAGTGTTTAAAAGCAACTATTTGTTATTCAAGCAGCGGCGACGTAAGATATCGAGATTCCGTGATGTCACCACGAGTAATACTGAACAGGTTTCATTTTAAAAATATAGATAAGCAATTCATGCTTATTTGAGCACTCGGATAAGCAATTCATGCTTATTTGAGCACTCGAAATAGGTATCGAATAAAGGATAAAACGGTTGAATATTGACTCAAGACTGTTTAATGAGTTATTTAAAGGTAAAAATTTGTTTTTTTTTCATGTTACATTCCGTTTTAAGTTAGAAGATCCAGTAAGGCAACCAAAGCTATAAAGGCCAGAGCGTAGTAATTAGAATTTCGAAAAGGACCTGATCTGCCACAAGATAGAGAAATATTACTTGCGTCTAAAGTTGTACTACCGAGAAAGACCGACTTCATAAAGCAAAGTCTAAGCTCTGCTGGAATGATTAGAGTTCCGATTCACAAACGCAAACAGAGATAGACAGTAGTTGAAACATTTTAGCAACAAATATCACTGATTTCATTACGAGATAGTATGTATTAAAACATAAAAATGAATTTATTGTTTAAGAAAAATAACACAAACTATTATAAATATATAAGCATTTACTATTTATTAGGAATATAATGTGGTTTAATTTAATAATAAATACACAAAAACCTCTTAATCACAAACTTTCTTTATTTTACCCTTATTTACATTTCAGTTACAAAGACTCAGTCTTTGTATGTTATCCCTCTGAGGATGATTACTTGGTAACTGAAATGTACATAAGAGTAAAATAAAGAAAGTTTGTGGTTAAGAGGTTTTTGTGTATTTATTACTACAAATTAAGGAATGAAATAAATTATTGGCTTAGTCAAACATCTGGTTCTAATGTAATATAAATGTGTAAACACTTAACATTTCAGGTTTTTTTAAAAAAACAACTCATAATTTGTCGGTTCTAAGATCACTCGTCCTTTAAATGGGTTCTCCAGTTTGAATAAGGTTCAGACAACACCAGGCGCTGGATTCTCCTTGTAAATGGAAAACTTACAGTTCCCATATCGTGTTTCATATGAACGGTTATTTTTTAGATCACAGATTTAACATCACAATTTGGTTATATCTTTCTCGGGAGGTATTCGCTAATAATCTTTTTCCATCTCTATGATTTACCGAATTCTTCTTTTCGTTTTTTTCTTGCTGAAGTCTGAACATGGCCCACTTTCATGATATTTATATTTCTTCTTTTGTCCTACCTTGGTTTATTGGCTCAATATACCAAAGTGTTTTACTGAAAATTCTTTTTTTCTATTTTCAAAATACACTGAAAATCCCTTCTTTAGCACGTTTTCTTGTAAAACGTCAAAATCTGACAAACTATCAACGATCTGGTCATTTATCTTATTTACGTGATTTTCAGTTTCAGCTAAAATGTCTTCATTTTTATTTTTATTGGCTTCTTTGTCGAGTTCATCAACTGAAAGAGACACGATTTCATCAAAAACCTGTTTAACAAAAGTTTTGGTAAGTAATACTCCTTAAAACACCTCATTCCCGACATATCCAACATTTTACTAAGCCTTGACTCTCCAAATGGATCCAAAACAATATATATATATATATATATATATATATACCAATTTAATATAGAAGTGTTTGAAATCTTTATGAAGATCATGAGGAACATTGCTGATCATGAGTAACTAACACTAGAGGGCGCTTACGGTCAAACCCTTCGCAATCTGACCGCGCGTGGCAAAGACTAAATTCAGACTAAGCTTTCTAGAATGTGAACAACTGAGCCGTAGCATACTGTTGACCCCTGGAAAGAGCTTTTCTAAAAAATAATGTTACTGTGCGGAAGGTAATACCTGACGAAGGTTTTAGGTATATCTTGAAGATTTATTACAAGGTAGAGAGTTGAATATAAAAAGTGAAGTAAGTAAGTAAAACAATGTTATATAATAGCGTCTAGATATACTAAATGAAAAGCAAGTAGGGTGTATATTTACTAGGACGTGCATGCAGAGAGCAAGCTAATTAAAATGCATTTGTATTGAGTGTTCAATATTTTGGTAAGCTTGTAAATAGCAGACAAACAAGGGCTAGAGCTTTTGTTAAGTCATATTGAAGATAGAGAAAATAGAAAGTCATTGAAAAGGTTCGAAATTGATTTGTAAAAGCCAATATTATAGGCAAATTAAAGTGACTAGGATTATTAATAACAGACGTGCATAGGAACAGAAAAAAGATAAAGAAATAAAAATACTGGGATAACCATGGTGCCCCATAAGGTAAGTTATTCATTTTTTACTTTTAACTTAAATATTTACAGTTCATGTGTAAGGAGTCCATTTAAGGGGCATTAAACTAGGATGGAGACCGTTCATGTGTATTACAAACAGTAACACCAAACCTAGTAAATATTTAGACCGAAGAGAAGAATAATAGCAGCACTAATACCGGACCGAGTAAACAATGCGTGCGGAAAAATTGTGAGACCTTCTCGGAGGAAAACTTAGTGAAACGCTGTTCTCGTTGCAGCTCACAGGTCTTCCAATTAATTTCTTTTTAAACTTTAAAATTACGTTTTTATAATATAAGTTTACACTATAATATTAAAAGATTACGTAATAAGGTCCAATGGTACATAAATTCTAACAGTAGAATTCTTTAAAACGAAAATATTTTCAGCAACCATTTTGGCAGTGAATAGTCTCCGCTTGTTTCTCAGAATAATGTTCTGATTAAATAGTTTTATGATGAAAATTTGTGAATAAATATTTCTTGTGCTGTAAAATAGTTTACTAATAGTATGTTGACTCTGATTTATTTATAAACTATTTCAATGTCTACTGAAGTTTCTGAAGATCATTAGAAAGACTAAGTTTAGAAAGATAAATAGATAATCTATATAAAGTAATATATCACTCCGTCAGTTGGAAAACCTCCCGTGCAAATTAAAATGCGTTTTATATTTCAGCCAACGTATAACCTGAAGATAACAAGGTAAAGAGACGCTTAATATGGAGGCTGTCAAGGAATCTATCTACTCATGGTAGACATAATGAAATATGAAACGATTTTTATATCGTTTCTATTTTGATAACATTTAATGAGAACAATGTCTGTTTTAAAAATATATGAAACAAAATTTTCAGAATGAAAGAGTAATACCAAAGTTTAAAACAATTAACTAATTATTAATTTTAATTATCGATGAAAAAGTCAAACTAGATTAGATAATTTTTCATTATCAGAAAATTAGATAGATAGTTGGTATAGAAATATGGTGTTCAATGTTTTAGAAAATGTTACATAAGCATTGTGTAAATCACCGAATGAATTATGAAAGACTTCATTATATTTCAGGGTGTAAAAGTAAGAATGAATTTGAAAACGACACGAAAAAATAATTCCTAATGATTGTGTGTTAAACGATGTCCGTTGTGCGTTAACAATTCTTATAAAAGCTAGCTTTCGGTGTTGGACGATAAGTAAATAACTTTACACGAATTTACAATTTATTAAAAACATTTTATTTTCTTATACATTTCAATGAGTTATGCCTTTACATTTAATGAGATTAGTACACAATTACAACGTAAGTTCAAGTTGCATATGTTACCGTACGTGTCTCGTATGATAATGGCAAAAGGCATCGAAACGCGTAAGAAAATAAAGTTTTTGTATTTGGGAGTTGTGGAGTCATTTATTAATCATAAGTCAGTGTTAAACTTTCAATTTTAACCTCGATTAATTTTAAAAGTATTATAGTGTTACACATTACCATAAAACTATAATTAATATCTATTTGTTTCAGTAAAGAAGATCTAGACGCAAACAGTTAGTTCCTAGTTACAAACAGATTGCTACTACACTTAAGAGGTTCGCTCTAGATATGTCGTTGTCGGTTGATATACGAAGCACTTAGCAAGAGGTCTTTAGGGTTATTTTTTTACTACCGCGATATAGCGTTTAAAGAATTAAATGCTTTACATGTAAATATTTTAACCTAGATTTACTTTTAAGCAATCTCTTTGTCTCGAAAGTCTGTTACACTAGCCTGGCACATTTCAATGACCATTTTGTCGTTTCTGTTAAACGTTTAAAGCTTAAAGTGTAATTAATCGAGAATATATAGTTGTAATTTATTGAATTCTTCACAATTCGGAAACTCGTAAACATTTATAAATTTTTTTTGCAAATAATAACTTTACATTAAAGAAATTAGAAAGAAAATAGAAGTAATTTTTTATACTAATTTAATATTTTTATGTCAGAATTTTAATAAATTGTATATTATTTAAATGCAGTTACTATTTCACGATAAAAAATACCCCCGTAGTTTATAACTAACAGTTTATTATGAGTGGATGACATTCCATCTTTTGCATTGTGTTTGGACACGTCTGGATTCAACCTTGGGTCCGTCTCTCCGTTGTTTAAGTTACACTATTTCTAACTTAGTTTGACTAAGTGTATCTTGATATCCAAGAGTCTATTTCATTTGTGGGTTTTATTCAACACAGGATAAATTGATATTTCTCTATCACTAATGGAACTCGCAAGTATATTGCAACCTGTAATGGTTTAAGGACGCTGTCTTCAAGGTTACAAGTATTCGAACTGTGGTGAACCAAAGCTGAAGCTGTTTAGATTTTTATTAGTCGAAACTACATAAACACCACAAATCTGTGTTTGGAGTTGAATTCACATAGGATAGTGTTATGGTTTTATGAGGTAATGTTATGATTTTAAGGGGCAGTGTTTTACAATAAGTATTAATAATTATATCTATTGACGAAGATTTATTTTAATGTTGATAAAGCTAAAACTAGAAGGGGAAACGTATAAAGAAGGATGAAACACGATTCTAATTTGAGGTTTTAAATCAATCAATAAGATGGTTCCAAACACCTAATGGTATGCTAAAGGAGAAGATTATTGTACCACTAGCACATTGTCAGGTACCTTAGGAGACTTATTCTCTAGTGAGGGCATTCTCTCGATTAGGCGACAATTTAGAGAACCTTGATTGATAGTGGAAACTGGGAAGGTACGTAATCATCAATAAATACTGGGAATAGAGAAATTATGATATCGAAGGCATGATCTTCAGTTAACTCAATATGTTAAAAACAAAGATGACTTCCCTTACAAAACGATACAATTTTCGGATGCCCCCTACAATATGATGGTCATGACCGTCTAGTATTCATCGCAATATAATGCTGTATGCAACCTTATATCGAAAGAAATCTCCACCGCTGATGGAATTTTGGATATATTGCCTACTACAATTTGGATCCCATCATATCTAGCACACCATGTTGCCATAAACGATGTCCACTAAATGTATCCTATGATGATCTGATACTCATAACATACTGATGTACAACATATTCCTCTAAAATCTTACTCCAAAAACAATTTGGTGCCAACTCAATGTTCCCCAAAATTTACTCCAACCACATTCTGATATTTACAAATCTTGATGCTCAAAACCACTTGATGACTACTACAAGGTGACTTTCACAGCCACCTGATGCCCACAACCCGATATATACTACAGGATAGTTTGTTCCACAAACTGCTGCCTAGCACAATATGATGCCTACAAAAACCTCATAACCAACACAATCTTATGACTCCTCTTCTTCTTAAAGCTCGCCACAATCTGAATTCTACTTTATCATGCTCAAAATTTCTTCAGTTTAATCCAGGCTTCGAACCTACTAAAATATTAGGTTTGGTTGGTCATCAATTAATCGTGTAGCGAAAACTTCTAATCTGAGGAGTTAAAATCTTTATTTCAACATTGTACCAATGGAATATAAACCCAGGGAAAACATCAGAATTATCTCCTTGGTGACCAAATACTACCCAATCTGTGACAAATCCTATACATAGTATACTATACGAATAGAAATATTAGAAGCCGTTAAGAATTAATATAATAGAAATTACTATATAAAATGTAGTAACATAAGTGACCGTCTCAATACACAGAGATTAATGAAGTAAAATACATTTGTATGAGAAATAACAGTGTAAGACGTAATATATCGACCGTGATCAAGAACGTTTTGCTATAAACGAAACTGTGTAGAAGAGTAGGAAACCCGCTGATACATCACACTGCGACAAATGTAATAATTTTAAAGCTTCAGATGTAGAAATAGAGTTTGATTCGAAGGAATCCTTGTGCACAACAATAAGAATCTTAGATTTCACTAATCACTTTGGCAGTCAGCTTACCTCCTCAACAAATATAATGCAGGTGATGAGTGTCGAATGGCAAATAGGTGCCGAATGAGTGTCTTAGCTATTCATTAGAAATGAATAGCTAAGACACTCATTCGGCACCATAGTTTTAATAGATTTATTTCCCGGGCTCGGTTTTATAAATTAACCAATTGTTTAATAACGTGAGGTGGAGAGAATGCTCCAGCCACGCTATTTGCTAAGTTCATGTCAAATTTGTGTCGTAAGGACAAAGTTATAGAGTTTGTTAAAGAAGACAATTACAGTATGTGTTTCTCTAGTAGACCTAATATTCTACCAATGTAAACTCAGGTTGGCAGAATGTAATTTAATTTAACACTTACACTTTAAAAAAATGTTTTAACTTGCCTATAGTAGCACTTAGCTTGTTGAGGACGGCCGTTTCGGGAGATGTGTCCCTTTGAGATGATCCCCGTTGAGGGACACATCTCCCGAAACGGCCGTCCTCAACAAGCTAAGTAAGTGCTACTATAGGCAAGTTAAAACATTTTTTTAAAGTGTAAGTGATTACTAGTAGCTCACGCGAAGATGGAATCAACAAATGTTAATTTAACAATTAATTTTATTTGCGTCTCCCCATCAGATATATCACAAAACATGTATGACATTATAAGACCTATAAAATTGTTTGCTTTTGTAGGCTGAAATATGTCATGTTAACAGAAAGTGTACGCTAAAAACATTTCAATGAGGAAAACTAGTAAAGGAACGAAAACAATGTAAATCCATTGATGACATTTTATGAGAATACGCTATTTTCGGCAATCTTATGAGAAGTAGCGTCAGAAGATGAAGGTCCTATACAATCAAGATTCAGGGTGAAATAACTCATAAGACCTAACAAACAAACATAAACGTTAATTTCTAGACTTTACTAGAATAAAAATATTGGGGAAAAGCCAAATACCACAAAAATAACTAATATTAGATATTACCTAAGAATAAACCCTTATGTTTGTAGACGTTTGGTATTTGGAAGGAAGAAATGTTTCTATAACATGTTAAAATAAATATAGCATTAAATAAAAGTCTATTTTAAAATTGTATATAGCAATTTATGTTCAGTTTTATAACCAAAGATATTCTTTACTGTGAAATTGAAACCTTGGATGTGCCCAATATTAAACTAAGGATAACTGGATTGCGGTAATGTTATTAGATTTAGGAGGACAAGCAATCGCCTCACGAGGGTACACAATCAGATGTACATCCGGATTAATTAGATGGGGAAGGCAATATATTGCCTCATCTCGGCGCAACAAACACAGGCAAATCCAAGTATTTCGCAAAACCACTACTATTGTTCATCAGACGCATTTCGCAAGATTAGTAAATAGTGTTTTTTCCCAAGTGATACCAATAGTAGCAAAATTTCTAGTTAAGTGAATATATTATTGTTTTGTACCCAATGGAACAGTGGCGCATGAAGGAGACATTTCTGGGTTAACACTTTCAATACGAATTTAGGCCTCATTGACCTGAAAAATATTTAAAAGTGGACATTTTTTCAACAAATGTCATTAAAAATTCAACCTTTCCTTAGAAAAATAAAGTGTTTTATTTTCAAAAAGATTTTCATATTAAATGTACCGGCAGTAAACTTAGATCTGTCAATTATAAGGAGCACACAATGTGAGTAGCTTCCTTTGGTGATATTTGATAAGTACTACAAGAAAGCGCCCCAAAGGACAGAAGTAGATCCATAACAGAACAGCTGTATAAGAACATGAAGTGTTTAACAAATTATCCAAGTCGCCACACACACTCAAGGTTTCTTTGTAAATGGTTGAAAGAAATGAGATTTTATAGATTGCTTTAATTTTGTAATGTAGATTGTTGGAAGTTTGTAATCTGATTTCGTAAATAAACACTACCATAAATGTACTTAAATATTATCCATTTATGTAATGCTGTTTTTCGGTATGAATTACCTCCCGACTCCCAGGAATGCTTTACTAAACTCCTCCACTTAGAAAAGGTTTCGGGCTCGGCTGAAAATGGCATGATCTAAACATTTTAACAATACAATCGTTAATCGAGCTATATGATAAATGTAGTGACATATTCCACCATTGTCATAAAATAACGGAGTAATCCATTAAAAATAAATTGTTCTTTACAGGATGGATATTTCTTCCTACAAGTAGATTTTATATTTCCCTGCAACTGATCGATTTTGTTTTTGTAGTTGGCTTATTTACGATTTAATACATATTTTCCTGAGGAACTGATTGTCAAGACTTCTGCCATATATACGGGATTTCCTTTTCCTTGCCGCATATTTTTAAAGTATTGATATCGTTCGTTGCGAAGCAGTTGTTTGAACCAAAATAATCTCCGATATAACCTTACGGAATACGCATTACTGCATATATCAATACAATACATTATACACTACAATATACCAATACAAGGAATACATGTTGCTGCATAATTTGTTCCAATTTACACTAATAATCTCTCTCGCCACCTCTTTCTTTCTTTCTTCTTCCGTTGGTTTTATCCGAGTTCATTCTCCTTCTTTATTCAAATTAGTTATTTAATAGTTTTATTTTGTTTGAATATTATAAAAAAACGTCAAATAGTTTGTTTTTATTGAACTAGATATTTTATAGTAAAAACTTAAAAGTCATTAAGTTATTATAGAAAGATATAGCATAAATCATTTCAAACATATTTAGGAAAATCTTACTTTTTTACAGGATATTTGTGAAATGACTAAATATATTCCTATATTTTTACTAACAATTTAGTTTTACCTATTTTAAACTAATACTATTTTCTCTTTTAAACAAAAAATTACTTACTTTTAGAACTTCATTTTATATTATGTCAAATTTTTCAACATACTTTAACCCATTAGAACATATAGCCAAATAAATTTATATAATTAAACAAATTTATCTTTTATCATTAACACATGAAAAAAGAAAGCATAAACACTAAATTTTTATTATTATTATTTTTTTTGTAGAAAGCTTCTAAACAGCTTGATAATAAGAGCAGAGTAAATGATTAGGTCTCGAAAGTCGACTCGCAAATATACCAAGATTCTTGTTCAAGTACTTACTTTAGATAAAATTTTAGTGATACGTGAATACAAGATAAGAGTGTTGCTAAGTTATATATATATATGTATGTGTGGGTGTGTGTGTATGTGTGTGTGTGTGTGTGTGTAATAAAAATCAGTTAAATTTTACACTATGTCATAATTTTATCTTATATTCAAAACCAGGAAAAATAAATTTTTTATATAGTCCTGCCTAATCCATCCTTAACCTTCCTCTTACAAGGAGATGTTTAAGGTAGACACTTCTTTATTAACCCGCAAGTAAGTTTATGTACGCTACTTTGCAACAAACATATCATAATCTCCCCTACTCCTTTGAATAGATAATTTGATATCCCCATCGTAAGCCTTTCTTAATCTTCCTCTTACAAGGAGATGTATCGGGTAGACACTTCTTTATAAACCCACAAGTAAGTATATGTACGCTACCCTGTAACAAACATGTTATCATAATCTCCACTACATCTTGCAATAGGTAATTTGATATCCCCATCCTAATTCTACCTAGACTTAATTTCTCCCTGTCCTTTTTTAGGAGATAACAGATACTCTGGCTAATCCCTATAAATATGCAGCAAAATAACAAACAAACCGCATTTCCCCGCAGCTCCACGATAGATATATAATGTATTTTGCTTTGAAGTGAGTATTTTCTGTTACGTGCTACAACAAAAAGGCACTTCGTGTGATATTGCCTTTAATTAGCGATTATACTCTCCTTTGTACTCCATGTAAAGAGATCCATTATACCTTAGAATAATCCTAGAGTTAAACTAGAATACAATATTTGTTCTTCACTAGGAAAAACTTACCTGTAACGTATTTTATGTTTTTATTTGATATTTAAAAACATTTTTACCACTACTTTATCTCACCAAGGCATAATTTACGTTTCACATAAAACTAAAGTAAATGGCCCAAATCATCCGTTTGGGTAGTAGTCAATGACACTCAGAGTAGGTAAAATTCGTGGGTTAATTCTGTCCCATTTATTCAAATAAACTACAAACTCTAGATAAAATTTTACATAAATATACGTACATTGGACTGATACAAATAGGGCTATTATGTGATACAATAGGATGATACAAATAGGATACAATGTGAGTAGGTTTATACGTGTCTCTGTATTACACGTAATAAATTATATTTTCAAAATCGTATAGAGTAGGTCCATTTGTAGCCCCATTTGTTCCACACGCAGGCAATTTTGCAGTTTTACACTCTTAGGGAATCGCGACACAGTATATACAATATACTCTATTTAACAGAAATTAAGTGCTATAACTGAAAATACTTCCATAATATGCAATAAAATAAAAAAAAACTTTTCAGTTTTAAAGCGCTAACTTCATACATAAATTTCTGATGTATCGAAATTACTTCCCGTATTTTAATAATTAGTTCTAAAGTTTAAACGCTTTCAAATTAGTCCTTAATATGCTTGGCGTCCTTAATATAGTCACGTGATAAGAACCAATGATGTGGAAAATTACGCCGACACACCTTCCGGGCATTGCATGAGTTAGAAAATTGGTTCCAACTTAATCACGAAAATCTAATGGGTTTTATAACTGAAACAATTAATAGTCCATCGAAAATAGGGTTTTCTTTATGAATTTTAAGCTAAATCTCAATCTAATTTCATATATTTATATAAATTCTACATATGTAATAACGGATTGTGTATTTCATTAAATAGCAATAGTGAAATATAATATCATTTCCAGTTGAATATTAGTGTAGACGGGCGCTATATTATTCTGTTGTATTCTTATAAAACTTCATTGCAATTTGTTATTGTAGGTTAGGTATATATAATTATAGCAAACCAGATGGAGACTCCTCACATGCTAGTGAGATTCGTGCATGTGTTATGTGCTTGTTTCCTTAATGCGAATTATTAGAATTTAGTACTAAACAACCTCTTACACTTCTTGTATTAGCGGAAACATTTTTGAGATTATTATTTGTAGGAATATTGATAACAAATATTGTATTTAAAGAGATATTATTTACGTCCAAGGAAGAATGGTAGAAGAAATGGTGGCTAAGGGGAATTGAGAAGAAAGACTTTCATCTAAGGAAGATTGAAAATGAAGACTGGCATTGAAAGAAGATTTAAAAAGAATATTGGCAACTATGAAATATTTAAAATGAATATGGTAATCCGGCAGTAAATATGAAATATCGTATAACTGTGTGCTATTGTATTAGATAATCAGATACAATAACGCCTTAGCTTTTATACATTCTTATACAGAAGGTTTATCAAGAACCACAATAAGCCATATTTCTATTGATAAGCTGATAGTGGTCAGTTTGTTTAGTGATTTGTCACTAAAGAGCTCTTCGCTTAGCTCTTTTTTCTATTGATCAATATTTCTATACAATATATCTCCAACTTCTTGTCGATTACAGATTACTTTCAAGGGATGAAACAAGTGTTTATTAGGGTAGTTCATTATTAAAAAATATTTTTCGAAAGTGAAGTTTTGTGTTAACTTATAAACAAACTCTACTTTCTACCCAAATGCTTACGTTATTCAGTTGCAATAAATTTTGCAATACATTTTATGGAGATAGATAGACAATTTAAAACACTTTTATCATTTCATTGCATTATGAAGTAAAACTATAACGAGGTGAATTCTTTTGTTTCTACTGAATATATCTTGAATCCAAGCAAAAGATAACAAATATAAGTTCAATGTTTAACAGCCTACACCTTTGTGATTGCAATATACAATTTATAACGCGTGCATCATTCCATTCTTCATCTTACTCTGCGTTATATTGTTTTTAATATGTGACATCAATATCTTTGTGTTTGATTTCACTGCAATCACCTTCTCATGACTTCGGCTCCTTACGAATAAGTTCGCTATAAAGCCAAACCTTATTGTAAAGGCGATTAATGTGTGTTTGTAAGTCCAGTTATATCGAATGTGACCCATGTGTGTACTGTAGATGGTTTTAACATATTTTTAGTTACCCGTCTCTTCAGTATTTATCTTCGTTTTCTATTGTGGTCGTCCTAGTGTTTACTCAGGTCATGTCTTGTTTTGGTATTTCTTCGTTCATATCTTCTTTCGAGCCTTATTCTCTTCAAATTCTAGGCCGTCATTGAACGCTTTCGAGGCGTTGCTTGTAAACCTAGTCTACAAATAACGATGGTAGTTTTCTCTTGCCTCTAAGGAGGACATATTCAGATATTCAAATTAGATTTAAAATTTATCGTATTTTACGCCAATAAATAAATTTTAGGAACTGTTTTATTAAATTTTATTTTCGATTTTAAAAGTATCTTTTCTGTGACCTCCTGTTTAAACGTTTCTTCATCCATTTTACACTGCATTCCTTTTCTTACTTTTGTATTTTCTTCAAAGATGGTCGTATTCATGAGCCGCTCCGTGTAAAACTAATTTTCAGGCCTACTTTCACCCTATGTAACTTTCTCAATATTTAAATTTTGTTCTCACATGTAAAAATATAATCGTCTAACTAGGATGACTATTTTTAATACTGATACTACCATGGTATAGTAGGTACTATTACGGTATGCTAGGTACTATCATGTTATGGTGTTTACTATCATGGTATGGGGGGTACTATCATGATATGGTAGTTACTATCATTGTGTGGTAAGTACTATATAGGTTTTTTAGGTGCTATCATGGTGAAGTATGTCTTATCATTTTTTGGTAAGTACTATTATTGTATGCTGGGTACTATCATGGTAACATAAGTACTATCATGATATAGTAGGCGCTATCATGGTATGATTGGTATTATAATGGTACGGTAGGTACTATCATGGTAAAGTAGGTACTATCACGATATAGTAGGTACTATAAAGCTATGGTACGTATTATAATGGTATGGAAGGAACCATCATGGCATTGTAGGTACCATCATGGTATGGCGTGCAGAAGCACACCGACTAAAAACAAAATGTTGGAGAGAGTCATGCCTTTTTAAGGGCTGTGTCCATGAACTAATTTCACTGTCTATTACGGTAGTTAAAAAATGTAGGAAAAAGAGGGCGGATGTAAATAAGTAGGACTTAATAGTAATAAACAGGATTTTAAGATAGAAGACTTGGAAATCCCTTCAGAAATTGCAGACTGTAAAAAAATATTAAATCTTACAGTCCGTTTTTGCTTGTTCGTTCTGTGTGTGTGTATGTGTGTTGTTGTTGTGTGTGTGTGTGTGTGTCTGTCTGTCAATGTGTTATTGTGTATGTGTGTTTGTGTGTGGGAGAGAGAGAGATAAGAAGATAATGTTATTAGTCAACTTGTGGTTTTCAGTGTCCGAAGCTAAGCGCCTTTCATAAGATGTAAACAAGTAATTTACGTCCAACCAAAACTAAAGTCGAGAAAAAAGCTCGAAACGTTTTGAAATCTGGACGGTTTTAGTACAGTATGTTGTTTTGGTGAAAATACTGTCTTACACAAAAGGGCTGTTTTAAAGGAAACGGCTTTGCGAGATAAGAACACAGATAAATGGAAGCGACATCAATGAAACCGTCTTTAAGTTAATGGACTCTAGGAGAGTCAACGGGCTTGTAATTCCCAGCTTTATGTCGTCGAGACCGCCTGTCTTCGTCACCTGATACGGTTTCGAATAAAGTCTTACGTTCTTGGTTTTAGGTTAAATTTTTCGGCTTTATTTTTTGGATAAACATCGTCTTAATGTTGCATTACGTTCTAAATATTATAATTTTTTAATTTTCCAATTTTACTTCAAGAGCTATTAAGAAGGGATAGTTTAACTTAGTTTAGCTCTACAGTTTCTAATTAGCTACTTCTATTTATAAATACCTATATATACAATATTTAAATATGGGGTCTAGATGCTTGGGCTCACAATGTCAATTTTATTTCTACAAGAAAACTTCATTTGGATTACAATTTCGAAAGTTGTTTCTTTTTGTACATAATTATTGGTAAAGTTTTAAACAAAAATTCAATTATAAAAACAAAAATTCAATTATAAAAACAAAAATATATTCCGTAAAATTAGTTAACTTTGAAAGAACATTATTCGAACAGTAGTAATAACATTTAACTAAGTAATTAGTAGACATCTGCTTCTGTATACAGAATTATCGCTCCTTTAGGAATTATGTTTTTCCAAGTAGTAATATAGGGTACTATTTTCATTTCAATAAAGAATAAATTTCGATTTAATTTATAGTAACATTTACCTTAAACCAGGTAATCTCTTCACGAGACCATAAGCACTAGCTCCTTTTTAAATTTCATGTGATATTTTTCTTGTGATTCTAGTGAACTCGGTCGAAAATAGGAAACATTTTAATGTTGTAGATTATTTGTTAATATTTTAAGCTATAAACGTTATACTTCAAATGGTTTAAAAGGTTGGATTAATATTTCTTATTGACGTTTAAAGTTGTTTTATCCAAAAATAGGCAGAGCTATAGAGCAAATTGTAATAAATATTTTATCATATATGTAGGTAGTATTCAAAATAAAAAAAAAATTAGAAATATTAAGGTAAGACCTATAAGATAATGTACTAAAGTATTGACAAAGAGGGCTTAATCATTGCTCTATTTCGGTCATAAACCAGTGTGGTAAACCTATTGACAAACAAAGGGTCCAAGTATTTTAAGATTTAGGTGTTCCAAGTGACCAAGAATAGCTTGGGAAAAGTACACTGAACCGTGAGAAAGAATTTATAAAATCTGTGTGAGAACCACCGAAATAACTGAAATACGTAAGGGCGGATATTATGCTGGTTCTTAAAAACTAAAATAATCGAGCAAAATACTAAGTTTTTGGGGAATTTTGGAAGAGTGCAGAAGTTTTGGAAGGGGACAAAGTTGAAATCAATGTTTTAAAATGGTAAATTCGTTGAGAAGCGTTTAAGGAATTGTAAATTATTTATGTGTAAAAATTTAAAAGTGCGACGTAAATAAATTAGGCAGATAGTAAAGAAAATAAGGAAGTAAGGTAATTATTGTGTAAAAGTGCAGTGAAGTAGTTTACGCAACGGCCAGGATTCCAGGAACACAACAATAAGTACAAACTTTCTTACATTAGATTTAAACAACAGAGATTTATAAATTAGTAAATTCAGAACCAATTGAAATGCATTGTATTTATTAAAAAAAACTAGTTTTTCAGCACTTTTTAATTTATAGAAAATCCCGTAATAACTACTCGAAAGAAGAGTAATTTAACACTGTAATTATTTAGCTTTATTGTATTAAAAACCTAAAGCCTCAAGAGTCCATATTTTAGTAATTGTAGTATTAGTTAAACAATCAATCCTTGTCACTCCATCGTATTAATCTAATTTTATATAGTTTGTAATAATTGGTTTACAGATGAATAAATTTACATTTATGCTAAATTTATATGATTGTTAATTATCTCGAAACCTGCAGCTGTGACTATAGAAAGGTAAGGTAATTATAATACAACCTAAAGGTAATTATATATATATATATATATATATATATATATATATATATCACTTACACTATATGTACTTAAACAAGAATCTTACTTGGTATTTATGCGAGTTAACTTTCAAATATTGGTCGTATCTCCATCATCGGGCATCACTGACCGGGGGTTGTAGTAGACTGTGGAGCTGTGTGGAATTCCCGTTGTTACAATGTGTGGTGTACCGTTATGTTCTATTTTCTGATTCACTGCACTGTGGGAGTCTTTTAAGTTTGTCTTGGGGTTAATCTTGTCTATTAGATTGAATAATTTATCGTTTTTTGATTTTATTTGTATTTGTTCGTTTATGATATTATTTTTTTGTTTATAAATTTGTAGTTGTTCCCAGATTGTCATTGTGAGGCCTTTTTGTACTTTTTTTATTAGATGTACGTTTATTAATGTAGGGAATATGTGTTTGTGTGTGTGTGTGTGTTAAAGGTTCCAATAAAGATTAATTAAATGAAAAACATATGAATATTTAAATGAAAATATGCCCGAGTAACCGAGATTTTGTAAGTTTTCAATGACTTAAGTTTAGCCTTTTCTATGCATATAATTATGTTTTTGTTATATTCGTTCCATATGCTTTCATTCTTTTTCACAAGATTTTTATTAAACTTCTTTGTGTGTGGGGGGGGGGGGGCGCACGCGCGCGACCAAGCTTGTGTGTTGTCACTAATTCCTTATCTAAGTGTTGCAATCATTTATTTATTTTAGGAGAGAAATTATTTTTACTAGTGAAATCCTATTCTTAGAATATCATTTTTTGAAATAAACCGTTTTTGCAAACAAAGATAGGAAACACACAGTCATATGGAAAATAAAGTTCGGCGAATCTTCCTTTGGGCTTGTAAAACCCTCATGATACTTGAAAATATATGCTTGCTAAAAAGAAAAATAAGTTTAAAATACTCTATTAGGAACAATGCTCTTTGAGAGTATTTTTGCCTTTCACAGAAGCGTTTAAGGTTTGCTATAACATTCCTTCTTGCTCTCCTAAAGTAAATGTAAACACAAGAAACTTTAATAACCCTGCTAAACAATATCCAAGTATCTTTTAAGAACCTGTGGTTGATACACTTAGAATAGTGCACTTAATGTGAGTCTGATGGAGAGAGTGAGTGAATATTGTAGTCTGATATATAATTAGCTTATATTGCCAACGCCTTTACAAACTAAACCTACAGTTTGAAATTTTATTTGATTTGTTAAAAAATCCAAAACAGATAAAAGGCCAGACCGCTATAAAATGAACACACGCTCATAGAATCTGACGCAAGATTCAATTGCCATGCTTTATGTAAATTCCTTGACAATGAATAACGTATTCAACTCACTATAATGACTGCAAGCCTTTCAGCAAATCCTCGATAAGTGATCGCTTCCCCGCCATTCTAACATCACTTCGGTAACGACCTGACAATTTCCATTTGAAAGGGAGTATAACAGTGGCGATAACATCTTTAGGATCACGGTATAGGCGGAGCGTCTTTATAGGTACATCATTCATTTTTATTTATATAACGATTTGTGTTCATATAAAAAGACGAGCATACTCTTGGTTAGTATTTATTTTAATTCTTTATTGGGGCGGATCTGATGGGATGAGGTTCAATTGCAGGCAAAGTAACAATAATCTTTTGGTACTATTTGAAAGCTAAATAAACCTCTGACGAGAAAGGAAGTTTTAAGGTGCCAAATTACTCCATCTTTATTTTGGTGAACAAAAATAATTAAAATATTTATAATACACATAATGTGTCCTTTACTTTACAAACCCTACTCAATTTTCCTTGCCATCGTTATTATAAATTTTTTTCCTCATATTTTAATGAAATATTATTTATATGTCAATTAAAACAAACTTAACGTTTCAACCTATTACATAGGTTGAATTACAAGTTGAAATTAAATTTCTTTACATTGTTTACAATCGTCTAAAGTTACTATATCTGTAAAACAACAAATGTTTTCCAATGATCTAACGAGCAAACGTCAAGCAAATTTTAAGTGTTTTAAAGCAATACAAATTAGAAATGTTTGGTTGGCAATAAGATACGTCTATCCGACCAGAAACTCAGCAAATATATTACATAATATTTAAATTATATTCTGATGGAATATAGCTACTAATGGGAATGGTAAATCAGAGCAAATAAATGTTAAACAGATAGACGTCTGGATCATGGCGTTAGGCAGCTACATACCAATGGAAGCAGGAAGAGCTACTTCAAAAGCGATTGTGTTATTTAGTCCATTATCTGATTGGTTAAGGTTTGTAGCTGACGGGTTGGATGACCTGGATGTAAATCAGACAAAATCGATCTTACACGCCAAAAACAGTACACAATGTTTTCTTATGTGGTCAAAGGATTTTAATAAAAATGTTAGGAAAACGACGCAAAGTATAAGGAACAAATATAACAAAATAGATACTATGTAAATATAAATGGTTAAACTTAAGTAATTGCACACACACACACACACACACACACACACACACACACACACACACACACACACAGACACACACACACATACACACACACACACACACAGACACACACACACATACACACACACACACACACACACACACACACACACACACACACACACACATACACAGACATACACACACACACACACACACACACACACACAGACACACACACACACACACACACACACACACACACACACACACACACACAGACACACACACACATACACACATATAGTCACACACACACACACACACACACACACACACACACACACACACACACACACACACACACACACACACACACACACACACACACACAAACACACACACACACAGACACACACACACACAGACACACACACACACACACACACACACACACACACACACACACACACACACACACACACACACACACACACAAACACACACACACACACATACACACACACAAACACTCAAATATATATATATATATATATATATATATATATATATATATATATATATATATATATATATATATAGTATATTATCTTTACAATACAGTTTATATTGCTTTTCATGTAATAGGATTTCCTACCTATATATCATGAACTATTAACAACTCTTATCTCCATGATTTTTACAATAGAATATATTTCTATATCTTTCATTTTTTAATAAATCAAGTTATATAACTTATTAATTTATATATATATATATATATATATATATATATATATATATATATATATATATATATTAAAACAACATAGGTCATTCAAATACAAGAATATTTATTAATTTATATCCAAAGCTTTTCGTTGGCAAACAGTACCAACATCTTCAGGAATGAAAATTACAATAATGTAAGCTATAGGCCTAAAACATATGTTTAAGTAGAAATAGAATTGTTGCTAAATTTATACAAATTGCCAAATTTATTTTGTTGCTGTAACATTATAGACATTGAATATTGTATCAAATTTAGAATGTATTTGTATTTGTTCTTTTATTAATTTGTTATTGTTATTGTGTTTATATATTTCGAATGCTTCATATATATTCATTCTTAATACCTTATTAATTTCTTTTATAAGTCTCATATTTTCTATATTTGGAAATTGGTACTTATATAAGATATAAAAATATATTCTTATATACAAATATAGATAATATGAGACTTATAAAATAAATTAATAAGGGATTAAAAATGAATATATATATATGAAGCATTCGAAATATAAAAACACAATAATAATAACAAATTAATAAAAGAACAAATACAAATACATTCTAAATTTGATACTATATTCAATGTCTATAATGTTACAGCAACAAAATAAATTTGGCAATTTGTATAAATTTAGCAACAATTCTATTTCTAATTAAACATATGTTTTAGGCCTATAGCTTACATTATTGTAATTTTCATTCCTGATGATGTTGGTCCTGCTTACCAAGGATGTTACAGATTTACCAAGGCCCTTGTATAAGATGATACAATTACTACATATTTATTATTAGTCAAAAATGTTCACAGCTTTTGGATAGACACAGTACATCAAAGGTAGTAAGTACCCTATATATATACACATATTGAAATCATCTTTCACTACTTTAATATTGTGAAGTATTATCTGAGAATGAAATCGTGCACTTCCGTAGTATGTGGGCTATGAAATATATTTGGCCACTAGTAAAATAATTTCTTTATAACTAATATAACGGCTCATTTGGTTGTCAAAAAAATGACTATGTAAAATTTGCATTAGTAAATATTGTTAGAATATTTTCCTTTTAAACCACAAAAAATAGTGTGCAATGTGTAATGGTTAATATATCTTACAGACATAATTGCCGACTGATTGACTCCAATGAACTTCATTAGTTCGTTGTTACATTCAAAGATTAAAAAAACATCCACTGTCTTCTATATCTGTTAACACTTGAAGTATAGAACTGAAAATAATTTTTAAAGATCCTACTTCACGACTATGTTTGATTTTTTTTATTACTGAAATACATTATTATTTATAAAATTCTTTGAATCAATTTGAAATATTAAAAAATGTATATAAGAAGGACTTATGGACCGAACATATTATAATTGATTAATAATAACTGGAGAATTGTCTTGATAGAAAAAAATTTGATTAAATGTGTAGAGTAGGAAATGAGTGAAATGTTTGTTACAGGTTATAGGCTAGCGTTAGAGTACTTTTTTATTCCTGCAGACAGCGCTAGCCGTTAGCTTTTATCTCAACCTTTGTTCATTTATAGTTTTGACAGCAGCCACACGTCAGCTGAATAACTGATGAAAGTACAACGTTAGAATAACTTGTTGAATACCTAAAGAAAGTCATATCCGTTAGTAGTTTCACTGTACGCGTCACTTCTTTCTCCATGTACGTATGGTACAGAGAATACGGAATAAAAACTAATACATTAAAAAAAGTAATGAGAACCTAAAGTTATCCGCAATAATACAGTAATAGTTCCGATACCTACGTAAGAGCGCAGCATAAGTTCCTGTCTGAGTAACATGTAAAGCTATACGTCCAGTTTAATTTTTAACCACGTTAGTTGGATACAGTAGATAAGTCCTAGTAATTACTCCGTCCAAAGTGTGACATGATTAACGAAAACTCAGGTAAATAAATTTATTATTAATATTTTTAAATAATGTCTGTTAATAACTATTAATTTTTTATATAGGCTAATGACAGACCAGAGACAATTTTGCTTTTTTAAACACTTAACGTTTCGAATTTCTTTCTGAAATTCCTTTGCAAGAGCTCAGTTTAATTAAAAAATTATACAACATAAGTTACGATTTGTAAAATACATAACATTATATAAAACTTAATAAAAATCAACAAATTACAAAACTCTTAATAAATAAAAAATTTTACTTGTAAAAGGATATTTATTAAGTGTTTTGATTTTTGTTGATTTTTATTATGTTTTATATAATGTTATGTATTTTATAAATCGTAAGTTATGTTGTATAAGTCTTTAATTAAAACTGAGCTCTTTAAAAGGTATTTCGGAAAAAAATTTGAAACGTTGAGTGTCTAAAAAAGCAATTTATAATATTATATAAACTAATTTAAACCAGTTGAAGGATCAAACTTCTTCACCAACCTAATAATTTATGTTGGTTACTGAACAGTTTAAAACAAATAAGATTATAAGCTAACTGTTAACGAAGTTTTGTAATTATTTAAATAATGTTTTCATTCAACAGTAAAGCTCTAAAATACGGACCGATATATTCATGATAGGATTCTTTAAATCAGAGATATGGGGCAAAGGGGACTATTATTAATTAGACATCTTTAACTAGGGATATACAATCCTGTTGCACTCTGCTTGTTCCAGCTCAGTGGTAATTTTCTAATTGAATTTACATATACGTAAAAGATGTAATTCGTACTGGAATTTTACTTAGAGTTCTTTTTTATCTTTTTCTACCGGTCGAATTGTATCCAAGCCCCTAGTGTAGAGAAAAGGCTCTTCTGACCATCCACTGTTGAGACAACCTGTTTACCAAGTACCTATTTAATATTTTACTTATATTCAAGTATTAATTATAAGAACTATATCCATTGTTTTGTAATTTAGTTTCCTATTTCAAATCAAAGAGATAATGGACATTTTAAAATTAAACATAATGAGCATATATTATACATCTGGATACACATAAATACTCATATGTTTATGTAAAAGTTATTTCACCTGAGATTCTGTAATAACACTGATAGATCTGACTCCGAAAATCAAAGCAGGATATTACAGGTAATGTGTTAATGCTGGTTAATGTTATACTTTTCTGATATAAATACCTTCTTTAGAATTGTGTGACCGACCACGACGACGGGTTATCTTGCCAAATTCTGCACAATATCAAGAGCACAGTGGTACAATATATTAGAACGAAAATATTGGAAAGAACCCCAATACTACAAAAATAATCAAAAATAACAAATAAAACAAGTTACTTAAGATTAAACCCTTATGTACATTTCGATGTTTCGATGACCATGTCATCATCATCAGAGGGTCTTATTACAAAATTCAATCTAGCACACAAGAAGTTACAAACTAGAATGATTCATTTTCATAGATTCATAGTTCATTCTAGTTTGTAACTTCTTGTGTGCTAGATTGTATTTTGTAATAAAACCCTCTGATGATGATGCCATGGTCATACAAATGTAAAAAAGGGTTTAATCTTAAGCAACTTGTTTTATTTGTTATGTTTGATTACTTTTGTGGTATTGGGGTTCTTTCCAATATTTTAATTGTTGCCAAACTTTATTTTAAAAGAGAAGTACCCGAACTAAGATCCAATATAAATTACGTAAAATTGGGTAACCCCCACAGGTGGGGCATAAAAATATGCGTAGTTAAATGTTTATTGATTCAATGATAAATGCTAAATAAACTAAATTCAGACATATCCAAGACACAATTGCTTTCCAAAAACCTCGCGTTATGAATAATTTTCATTGTTTTGTGAGCAAATAGGTTTTTTTTTCTAAACTCTGCCACCGATTCACAGTGGTGCCTGTGTATTGGGAAGTCGGAAATGGTAGAAACATAAAGTTACACAATAGGTTTTTCTTACTATGGCAGAGAGATAGGATAAGTGCTGAAGTAACATGCCGAAGTAACTGTTTGCCAACGAAAAGCTTTGGATATAAATTAAAAAATATTCTTGTATTTGAATAACCTATGTTGTTTTAAATTATTAAACATGAAAACGTATTTTATATTTATATGTGTATATGTATATGTATATATATGTATATATATATATATATATATATATATATATATATATATATATATATATATAATATTCATATTAGTCATATATTTTTAATTCTTATTTATGTGTTTCTATTTTCTCATTTATTACGATATTGAGTAATAAAACTATCCAAAATATTCCTCAAAGCAAAAATTCAATTTAAAAAAAGTATATTTGCCTTCTCGGAGATTTAAGTAAAAACTTCCATGTCAGTTGGCGACTATAACCTAATAGAGCTACAAAATCCACCCTTGTCTTGTCAAAAGAGTTAAAGTTTACTAAGCTTCCTCTCTACCTTTCAATATTTTTATTTAACAGACTCGCATCTATAATGCGACTTCTAGAGTTTTTGTACTCTATGTTATTAGTATAGTATTTCAAGCATAAAATATAAAACACATATTTCTACATATTTATTACTTTACCTATGAATTTTGCATTAGGAAAAACACCCTTTTCCATTTATAAGCAAATTTGTTACTTTAAAAAAATGAAACATTCATAGACCACTTTGAATAACTATCTGCAGTCTTTATAGTGTAGACTTTATAAATGCTGTATTAATAATAAATTCAGCATTTGCATATATATATATATATATATATATATATATATATATATATATATATATATATAGACGGTTTTGTGTCCAATGGGGTTTTGCAGCGTCTGTCACGCGACACTGGATGCAGGTAGGAATTTGGGATCAGGGCTGGATCTGCATGACAGGATGTTTTATAGGGTGGGATGGATGTATATATATATATATATATATATATATATATGTATATGTATATGTATACATGGAATTACTTGAATGTCCGTAAAGAATCTCTACTGTATAACGACTTTGATATAGTTTTAGACTGCTTTCGGAGACATCACACTAAAGTGGATAAAGTAGAAGAACAACTTTAGTGAATGCAATTTCCTTTTAGAATAGAAAAAGGTTGATGAACAAAATGAAAAATAAAGATCTCTTGTAAGAAGGGCTTTATTACAGCGAGTTTATAGTAACAAAACTTTTATTAAGGGTTTTTCAATAAGGACCCACCAACTGGAGAGGCTGGCTTTTCCCTCACGCACATGTACAATGACTCGATTCTAAATCCTTAACCATGAGTGTTGTTTCGTTAACCTACACTTCTCAAATTGCCTTCCGTACCTCCTTTTTGGTAATATTTCTGATCGAAATAAAAAAAAGAGCATGTGACAAGACAATGGTTATATATATATATATATATATATATATATATATATATATATATATATGTGTGTTTGTTTATAATGACTAGTTTTGTTGGTTTGACTCGTATAATGCTTGTTTTATATATATCATAGTTCTATTTGTTTTATATCTGACATACATTCTCACATATATTACTACATTTCCTGATATATATAGCTGACAACAGGAATAGAACCATTTAAATACCGTCAAGAGTTACAATTTAAGTTTTTGTTGTTGTATCTATTGAGGAGCAAAGTGCAAAAATTTCAGACTTCTCCAAAAGTCTTGATGACAAGATCTGCCAGTTCTGGAGCCTGAAGACTATACATTATTCAATTTGTGGGGTTTCAATTTAAAAGAGCCAATAGTTTGCCAGCCAATAACATGATCTGGGATTATTTGTGATTATGAACAATACTTGCAAATGTGAGGATTTTATGCATTAGTAATAGTACAATAAAAGTAAATATCTAGAGTAAAAGATGTATATATACTTGGCGCAACTATTTTTCTAAATTGAATTTTAATTTCGTTACTACTACCGAATTTGTTTCAGTATAATGGAATTATATAAAACTTATATATTTACCAGAGAAAGCTATAAACTTCATCAATTGTATTGTATACGAGGTGTGGCAGAAAAGTAATGAGGTTGACTTTTATTATTCAAGGTGTTTATAATTGTTTTCACACAATAATTGTATCGGCTTCATAGTAGTTCTATTGGGAAACTACACACCCATTGTGACATTCTCAGTGATGGTAGCAGCACTGGAACTCTTCAACCGGTATGGTATTCAGTATGTACATTACACTCTTTTGGATGTTTTATAAAGTCCCAAAGTGTCGTCTTTTAAAAACATTTTCAAGTTTGGGAAAACAGAAAATTTCACAGGGTCTGAGGTCAGGTTAAAAGGGGGGCCGGGGAATCGCAGAAATGCCTTTTGAGGTAAAAACGTCTGTGATGGAGAGGGCAATGACACATAGGGCATTGTCATGATGGAACATCCATTTGTCTTCAACATCTAGTCCGACGCGAATTACTCGGCTTTTATGTAAGTCCTCTAAGCTTTTCAAGGACATATTTATACAAATTTTCAACGGCGGTCTGATTTCACAAAAGTCTTCAAACGTTCGAAGTTAACGGCCTCCCTGAGCGTTGTTCATCTTCAGCGTTTCCTCTGCTTTCCTCAAATTTGAGCCAACAAAAACATTGAGCTCGGGGAAAAAATGTTACCAAAAGACCTGTTTATCTTTTGAAACGTCACATTTCGGTGACGGTCTTGCCGTCTCGTTACTTTCCTCCTCAACTCGTAAACCTATAATATTAGCTGAGGTTTTTGATGCACATAAAAATATTTGTCCAACACCTTTCTTAGTGAAGTGGGTGCATCGTCATATTGACGCGTCATAAATGTTTATCTCCGAAAAATATAAAACTCTGGCAAATATTACTAATCTGCGCAATAAACGTTATGAATCTGAGAGTTTTACGATTCCATAAACTTCTTGAATTTAAAGTAATGTAAACATAGAAAAACTCTGAGCTCTTGAAACTACGTTAGTAGGATATGGTAAGAATTGGTAGTAGGACGAAGGCTTATGCACGCGTAGTGTATACAGTGTTTATATTATTTGGCTCTGTATTCCATTTTTAAAAACTATACTAGTCAAAACTTACAGACTGACCACTTGATCTGTCTTATTATATCAAAATTATAATTACTTTATCGAAATTGTTTTATCAATAGCCAAATCTAAAAACTCTCCGTCAAAATTAGGATCAAGACTTTGTATGTAGACAACTGGAAACACCCATAACACTTAGAAATGTATTTATGCAACCGTAACACTTAGAAATGTATTTAGGCAACCGTAACACTTAGAAATGTATTTAGGCAACCGTAACACTTAGAAATGTATTTCGACAACCGTAACACTTAGAAATGTATTTAGGCAACCGTAACACTTAGAAATGTATTTAGGCAACCGTAACACTTAGAAATGTATTTAGGCAACCGTAACACTTAGAAATGTATCTAGGCAACCGTTACACTTAGAAATGTATTTAGGCAACCGTAACACTTAAAACCCATCTAAATAAAGGCACACTTATATTAGGCCTAATAGAAATGCTGCTTTATTGTTGTAGCCTAAAGCTACGCTAGATTTATACTACATTTAACAGTAGGGCCTGTAGTATATCACAACAGTATAAGGGTTGTTTTATTAATATCTTCGTTGTTTACGGTTGTTAGGATAAATTACTTGTACCAATTGTAATAAAAGCAAGCAGACAATGCACAAATCCCATTGCTCATTTACAAAATTAATTTGGGAAAATATTTTAAAGTACATTAGCGTTATTCATTAGACACTGAATAATTTCTAAATTAGATTTTCGTACAAACTAACTACTTATTACTTTACGGTTATTAAAATGCTATCTTCCACAAAATTCTTATTTTTGCAGCAATCATAAAATCTGTAAAGCATGTGTTAGAGCAGTTGGATTATTTAGGGTCGTAAAATCTATTAACTAAGTAAAACAGTTTTTTACGTTTTTAAAAGAAAATGTGGCCGTGAGTTTTTCTCCCCACGAGTACTACATATAGGCTTTCCGAGAACATTTGTGGTGACAATTTCCCCAAACCTATCTCCATACTTATATTTTTAGCTGACGTAACATTGATATTTTGCTAATGAAATTAAAAAATGAGACAACAGTATACAATTGTCTTATGCTATAAAACAAACACGTATTCATAGTTTAAAGCAATGTTCTATTTTGTTCATAAAGATGTTGATTTGCCAACAAAGGATAAATATTCAACTCACGGTAATGTACGAAGCGTGATCTCTTACAGTATTACGCAGTATATGAAACATCGGCCTCTAAATAAAGCTACAAGATGTGGGCCATGTTTTTTTTGTAATTATATAAAGGAGTACTTTCGCGCTTATCCTCAGTTACAGTCTCTGATTTCTTGTTTTCCACACCCTTTCAGCGCATAACAGGAGAGGCGTAATTGACAGGAGGTAAATTATAAGCAAGATGACTTAGAAATACCTCTTCTAATATATCGGAAATGGAATCGCACTAACTGACACCTCATTACTCGGTCTTTATTACTCTTTGCAAAATAAACTAAATGACAGAAATAGTTTCTTTGTTCTCTGCAGCTATGAATGTGGTGAAACCTTATTCCTAATAAAGAAGAAACATTCAGAAAATTTGTTATAAAAAAGAAGTAATTTTTAGTTTAAAGAACTTATTTACAATAACCGCTCTATCCATATTCCATACGCAGCTTCTAGAAACAGCGAAGTTATGAAAATGTTCATGTGTAATACCGTAAAATTAATTAATAGCAAACAAAGACATCTAGTTTTAAAATAATTGAATAACACAATATTTGAGTTTTTCTTCCATTCCCTAAAGATACGAATTACATACGTTATCCTTAAATAATTTTAAATTCAACATTACATATTCACGAAGAAGTATACTGTAATCTTATCTTTTACTTCCGACTTTACACAGGTCAATACTTTTCATAATTCAGTGCCTCATAATTGGAGCGAGATAATTGCATAAATTTCTCGTTATTTGACCTAAACATAAACAATGGATTATTTGCGGTTCTTTCCTTCACTACGTAGTCTTATACTTTGAACATTCAACCTATTATTCATATAAGATCATCGTTTAAATATAATACTTATTTAATATAATATCCAATACTATATATATATATATATATATATATATATATTAAATATTGTGATATGTTTTCTTGTAATATAGTTAATAAATTAAAAATATTTCAAAAACAAGAAATATATTTACATTCATTAAAAGTATTTTTGTATTTGAAATATTTTTAATTTATTATATATATATATATATATATATATATATATATATATTTATATATATATATATATATTCTTTAATCCCCAATGTTTTCTCTATTTGGCCAAAGATGTCCCACGTAGGTTTTTTTGTCTTCCTGGTACCTTCTATTTGTTTATTCTGCTAGTTTGAAACGGTAGTTGTTCATTTTTCAACATTTCTCCAGTCTTGAAGCTATTTGAAACTTCTATAGCAGATTTTGGAAAACATCCAGTTTTGCTTAAATTTGTTTTGATATTTTACATTAATTTTTATAATTTACGTTTATATAAGTTCAGGCGCGTATCCAGCGACTTGCTTTGGGGGGGGGGCGATCGATGCATTATATATATATATATATATATATATATATATATATATATAAAGTCTTAATAAAGTCGTGTTTAAATTGAGTAAGTCAGGCCAAATTATCTAACAATTAGATCAATATAAACAAAAAAGGTTTTATAGTGATCAGGTGCTTTTAAAACTTTTATTTCCGTTGCCAAAGTAAGGATATTATTCAAAACAAATCATACAATAAAATATTTTTTAAATTTAATTGTGAGGGCCAAATGAAACTTTAATAATTTTGCAACACAAAATAATATTACAATTGAATGAAACATGAATAACTTGAAAACATATTTTATAAAAAAAATTCATTGAAGCTTATCAACTATAACTAGTTCTTTCAAATGACAAGGAACTTATTAAAAAAAAAAAAAATTAAACTATGAAATACAATATATACAGCTACAAGTCGTTAACTAAGCCATTAGCAAAACCATCTAATGACGCGTTCTCCCGTTCCCGGCTCCTCTCACCAAATTATTCAACCCTCTAGGGAGCAATAAAATGCTTAAAACACAATAGGACTGTTATTACTACAGCTCACCTAGCGTATTACGAGAGAGGGAACAGAGAATACCTCTTGCATGCATATTATAAAAGGGAAAATATAGAAAACCTATTTTTAATTTTTTATATTATGTAGTACCTGATTTATTTTTGGGCCTTCAATGGATGAAAAATTTAAAATGCAATTTTCCTTTATTAGTTACAAATTTACATATTGTGTTTCTCGTGTTTATGTGTACGATGGAGACGCCAACACAATAACAAGCGGCAAGCACAGTAATTTGTTTTTAAAAGACTAGTTTCTTGAAACAACGATGTAAATCAATGACCAGAACCCATCGCCTGTAAGCTTGCTCCAAGAAATTTTGTAAAGATGTGACAATTTTCAAGGGATTACAACATATCTAACAATATGTCTTGAGGGAGTCACAAGTTTTAAGATTTTTATCAAAAAAGGTATTGTTCTATAATAACAAGTATGAAACAGCTGAAAATGTTCCAGGATGTTTTCTATCCGGCTGAATGATAATTTCCTCAGTATAATAGTGTTTCCATTATTTCTTTAGTGCAGTAGATACTTCGAATACTTCCTGCAATGAATCATTTCCCATAGCACAGTGCAACTGGACTCTGTATTCCAAACCATTTGAGCCAGTTGAACGTTAAAGCTTACTAAAAAATTATAATAAAATTGTATTGAGCTCTTTTATCAGACGAAAATACGTTCCTAAACCAAATCTGCTGTACTATTTTAAGACTTTTCTTGCCATTACAGACGGCTCTTAGCCTAAGCCGAAACCCGTCGGGTCACTAAGCCCAACATTGTTCTCTGGTATCGTTTTGAAGTTGATTAGTACTTGAAGGAAGTAAGGGACAAACATCAATATACTTAGATAAAAGTTTCCTTACTTGGAAGTAAATTAAAACTTAAATTTCTTAAAAAGTAAAAGATCAAGTTTAAAAAATGCTAATTGTTACGAAAAAAAAGAATATTTATAGGATCTGATTTGAAGTATTACTTATCAGAGAAAGAATGTCTTTACACTTTCGTTCTATATACAAAATATTTCTAAAATCACATCTCAATCACATATGACACGTTTACATCATTTTCTGATAAGGGTCAAAACACTTTACTCGCCAGTCAGCTTTTTATGTAGGCAACCGGAACATGGAATTGTGGTTTTGTTGTTTATTGTTTACACACAAAACACAAATAAAAATGAGAGTGTTGAAAAGATAGAAAAATTACCTAAAATAATAAAGGCATAAGATATTTTCAGGATTAGCTTCACCATTTGCTAAATTTATCTTGTTTATAGTTATAATCAATTATAAAGCGCAACTATTATTACCTAAACAAGATGGAAAATATTGTGATACAAACACATCCAAAACAATGAGAGTTTTTAGTGCAACATGTAAGGGATATTTTCGCATCACATGAGCAAGATAGTGTCATTGAAGTAGATCCCCTCTCAAATGAAGTCATTTGAGGTGTCTACCTATTTATTACATAGTATTGTAAGAAAAGGAATGGCCTGTGGAATCAATCTGACAGTCCAAAGTAGAAAATATGGTGATCACAACTACTGAAAGATGGAAGAATATGGAAATGCGTGGTCAAGGAGGAGAAGTGCATCTTTACTAACAAGATTTGTATCATATCACTTACTGTATTCTATGCTTTAACACTGGTCAGATACCAGTTTTAAAGTTAAATACACATTTTACCTCCAGTGGATATGGGCTTCAGGAATGAAACATGTCATAAACACAGTATGTCTATCCCTCACAGCTTTAGTTCATCTAACGTGCGTGCGTACGCTCTTTTGTGTACATGTGTATGTGTGTTTATAATGTTCAAATACACATATATTCTCAAAGAAGCTGCTTCTGTAGCCAAATCTACTTTTTTAGGTTTAAACACAACTAGTTTCAGTCTATTTTAAACTATAAGAAAGGAGTAATAAAACGGTTTTAGGTCTAAACTGCTCAATATGTCGCAGAAAAGAATGTATCACAAGAGAGCCATTTAAAGGAAACGGCTTTAGAAGAAAAGCTCACAGATAAATGGAAGCAACACCAATGAAACCGTTTTAAGTACTGGATTCAAGGGGAGACGTCGTCGAATTCGCCCATATGTTTGTAATCTGTTATTCCTTCGAATAAGTGCAGTATTACGTTGACTTTAGTTTCGCTTGATTGAGTTAAAACTGATTTTTAGTTCATAAAAAGTTGGTAATATTTAAAACGTTTATTTAAAAGCTCTGAATAGTAAACCCATTATTTAAAGTAATACACTGTGTTTAAGTATATATATATATATATATATATATATATATATATATATATATTAAAACATATATAGATACTAATGTTGTTGCCTAAAGTGTAAGCCTGAAGAAAACAACGGAGGGAAAAATATTTACCAACAATTGTGTTGGTTCATTTAACCACTAATTCAAAACGAATGGGCGAAATCCTAACAATAAGATTTTCATTAAATAATTGTCCTCTTTTGTGTTTTTATTTGACGATCAAGTAAAATATTGTATCTAAAGAAAATGCAAAAGAGAAATTAAACCCCTGGCTGCTTTAGAATGACAATGAGGTCATTGAGTCTGAGACGGGATACAGTATTCCGTTATGTAAATTCTCCAACAATAGATAACGTATTCAACACACGGTAATGGTTATGAGAAGGAAAGCCTTTCAGCAAATCCTCGATAAGTTATCGCTTTCACGGCCATTCTTGCATCTCTTCAGTAAATGCAGGAAAATTTCCACATGAAAGACGTTATATTACTGGTGATAACATACTTAAAGCTATGAAATAGGCGAAGCGTTTATATATATATATATATATATATATATATAAATTAAAAATATTTCATAAACAAGAATACTTTTAATGAATATATTTATTCAAAGCTTTTCACCGATAAAATAGTATCAGCATCTTCAGGAAAATAATTATCTAATGAAATACTTTTACAAAATTAAATCAAAGAGTCATATGTTTATAAGTATTGCACTTTATGTAAATCTTTATCGGCGAAAAGCTTTGAATAAATATATTCATTAAAAGTATTCTTGTTTATGAAATATTTTTAATTTATTAACTATATTACAAGAAAACATATCACCATATTTAATATATATATCATTCTACTTTTTGTAATTGAAGTTCTGTGTTTAAGAGGGTTGACATCCTTAGTCACGTCATTTCATAGTTTGTAAGCAGTTACAGCCGCAGAGTACTGGGAATTAAACAAATCAGTTCGGTGCCATGGTATTTTGAAGAAAAGTAGAAGGGTAAAGCTCACTCGGGGTTTTGGAAACCTGTTGAGAAGGACACATTTTCTAGCATAGCTGTCTGTGATCAGATAAGTATTATGTTTTTGTATCCACATATGTCTTTGTATCTACATTAGGTAATATCAAGTTCATAAAAAACTAATAAAGATATAGATTACCGAGTGAAAAAAGTGAAACAATTTTGAGAATTTCAGTTGCTTGCCAACCTGCTGACATAGATACCATATTAGAGAACTTTAAAAGATTTCAAACATCGGCTTCAAAGTAATAAGAAATTCAGTTATTTCTGGAGTTGGGTAAAATATATTTTCTCACTTTTATTATGCAAAACAGTTGATGTATTTTTGTGATGTAACAAACCTATGTTATAATACTGTTTATAAGTTATTTAATGGCAATTGTACTTGCCATGAGTAAAACCTAATGCAAAATAATATGCTCTCTAAGAAATCCTAATGAAGTCCCCCGAGTAACAGAGAGGTTGTAGGGGGATGAGCAGTGTAACTCAGTATTATGTTGGAACTTGGACCCCTCTCTACAGCGAAAGCTAAATTAACCATAACATTGTTGTTCGTTCCACGTTTTGTCCACAAGAATGACTTATACCTGAATTTATATTTACAAAGAATAACGCTGAAGAGCAATGTACTATAATATCTAAATATGGATTATTTTAGTTGATATGTAATTTAACTTGTTTTAGTTAGTTCTTATTTTACTTTCTAAACCATTTTCAACTTCCCGTTCGACTATGATTATGAATATTTAATATTTTAAATTACTATAAATTAAAATAAAAACAAAGGCAATGTTTAAGATCAACTAAAATTATGTCTATTTAAATCCAAAACACATTTAATATTTTGAATGAAATCCATGTACAAAATGTCAAACTCTATTACTTTCTTATTTACTACAAATTAGAGTAAAAAATTGGTCATTACCTCTTTGGCAGTCAAATATTAAGTTTAAACATATAATTAAAACTCGTTCTGTCCAAATTACTCGCTAAACTATTTACAGAGTGTTGTTGCTATTATACAACACCAGTGTGTATTTCTCTTAAATTTTCGGGCATTGCATTTCAACGTTTTTATGAATCATGAAACGTTCTTCCTAATGATATTACAATACTTTCTTCTTAACTTAGTTGCCTCTTCCTATTTTACGATATACAAATTTTTTTATTATTATTCAATGCAATGTAAAGTTTGAACATCTGTCTATATTGTCAGACGTACGTTTAGGCTAGAACTTACCTCCTAATTTTAGAAAATCACATTTAATAGATTTATGTGCATTTTTTTATTTCTGACACACCCGAGTGTATTCTACTCGTACATAATTGTGGAGGAAATTTCGACCTTTCGTGTGTTAATTAAAACTAACACACTTTATGTTTACTTAAGTAACTATTTGGATTTTAAATAATTATGTTATAAAGTTATTTTGGAAGAAACGCAAATTTAGTTGCCCGTGAGCAAACGGCCATGATTAAATGCCATAAATGTCAATGTATACGTAGAAACAATATCCACATTACGTTTTGATCAGCGAAAGAAACGTAAAAAGACTTAGGAGAAGAAAAAATCGATTAAAAACATTAAAGGATTGTTAGAAGCATTAAATTGAAAACGGATAATATTTTATTATTAAGATCAGAGAGAAGAAACAGGACATGTGCAATCCTATAAACTGAGTAAACACTTATTGGTGAAGAAATGCCAAGTAAGAGTAGCCGAAACCCGATGGCTTGAGGGACGTTAGCTTAAACCGCTAGTTTAACAACGAAGGACCTACTTGGAGCGAGAGGGAGAGAAAGAGAGAAATTCTACATCATGGTTGTCCATCACTGGACCGAGGACCGAAGAACACCATGACTATTTCATGAGAAAGTTAGAGAAGGATTTTCCGAGGAAAAGTGAACTGGCAATTTAGAAGCTAGTAATGTCTTTGTTTATCTTGAAATAGTTGACGATGAAATAATTTAAATTGCGATTATAAAATTTTTACCTCAACTTTAACAAATAAATCTCTAAAATGTATTTACCTTTTTTTGATTAATTAAATTTCAATTTTTATAGAAGTTTATTTTGAAAGAAATGATTAAATTTAAAGCTGGAATGAAAGTAAATTAAATTACGGTTTTGTAGTAGAACAAGTTAAATTGTTTAAGAATAGATCTTTGAAGATATTGTTTTACTAAAATGAGGTTTTTAATTCTAAAATTAAATGTAAATAAATTCAATATTATTTTATGAAATTAGCTTACATTACTGTAATAAATTAGTGATGCTAAAAAAACTCGTGATGTAGTTGTCTTTACTCAGGACGGTTAAGTACGTTCCAGAAAAGATTCCACACATGCCTGACCTACTTTTAAGATAAACAATAAAAATAATCCTCTCAAATAACTTCTTTTTAAAAAAACAATACAAGCAATAAATACTTTATTTCTTTATAAATGTTGTTATAAAATTGAAAGATTGAAAAGATTGTATTCTGACGTAATTTGTAACTAATCACACTTATAAGTAAGCCATTTAAATTCGTCCAACATTAATTTCTTACTAAATGATTTATTTTAGCAATAGTATATAATAGAAAAATAATATACTTTTCAATTTATAAGAAAATATTGTTACTTCACAATTCAACAACACACACACACACACACACACATACACATATATATATATATATATATATATATATATATATATATATATATATATAATTGCAATAATTATTTCAATGATTAAATTTTTCGCTTTAAAAAAACGTTTATGTATTTAAAAATTATTTCTTATATTCTTTAAGTGAAAAACGTCAAACAAATTTCAAGGCAGTCCTTAGAGTTTTCAGGTTTTTAGTTTTAACAACACAATAAAATGTTTAAACCTCTCCTATGGGCTGCATGACCTTGACGTGGTGGAGAGGCTTAATCCGGGCGTGGGGGATGGGTGGAGCGGAGCTGTACGTATGTGGCTCCCTATAAACGGGAAGTCCAGGCATTTGTGTGAGTGCATGAAGGCGGCTCAAAAAAGGGGCCAGTCCTAGCACCTGAAGGGTTGTTATCTGCCCGGCTCTCGCCCTGCCCTTCCCTTGCGGGCGGCAACCAAGAAGCACCCCTCATCCAGGTTGGTGGTCTGGATGGGCACTTACACCCCCGATCTGAAGGTGTTATGCGATCCGTGCCGATGTAGATTCGTGGCCCTCAGGGTAAGGAGGGTCTTTAACGGAGCCTCAGGGGCACCTGGCGCCACCCCTGAGTACTTAAGTCGCCTTACCGCCGTAAGCGGGGCTCTGCGGCGGCGGACCTTTATTTCCCTAGCTGCTCGTGGGAACACACATGGCAGAGAAAAAAATAAATTTAATTGGTCAGGGCTTAAAACCTACCGACAAATCTGTTCCTATGGAGGTGGCTTCGGCCCCCGTAGAGACAGATGGAAATCCAGCTGCGAAGGCAACAGGAAGAATGAGTGGTGCACAAAGGAGGAAAGCACTCTGGCTTTCCTACCATGAGGAAGCAAAGAAGGCGGAGGCGGAGGGCAGAGAACCACCGCCACCCCCTTTGAGGAAACACCGATCCGGGCAGCGGAAGGGTTTGACGGAGGCTGGGGCTAGAACCCGCCCTGTCGTCCCGGAAGCCAGTGGATCAGGTAGGACTTTAGTACGACAAAAGAGAGAGAGGGAAAGGAAGGAAAGGAGTACTTCTAATCCTACTCCAGAGTCGGAGGTCGAGAGGTCTAGGCCTGCTTGGTCGGGAGGGCCGTCTTTCTCGGCGATCTCCGCCAACCTTCCGAGGGTTCTTGTGACCTTTGGGGATAGTGTAGGCGTGAGGATGGTGATGGCGGCGTTCGACCACCTGAAGGGCACCGTCATGGACCGGATTCTGGACACTCCTAGTTGAGGTTTTGTTCCGCGGTTCAGAGACACTCACCTAAGGGATGGAGTCGCAGCATTTATTTGTGCTGAGGAGGAATCGGCAAAATGGCTGAGAGAAGTGGTACCGTCAGTTAAGCTCGAGGACGGGACTCAGGCAAGGCTAGTACTGCCTGATGAACTGATCAAAAGGGTGAAAGTGACGGTGCTAGTACCACCACCAAAAAGGGAGGCCACTCAGCTGGTCTAGTTCATCGGGATGCAAAACCCAGAAATTGACACTTCGAAGTGGAAGATCCTACAGTGCATTGAGCGGGGACCTGCAAGCCTCCTCTGCCTAGGATTGGATGAGGCATCGGCCAGATTATTAAAGGCAAGAGATGGGAAAGCCTTCCTGGGGACTGCAGAGGTCACTTTTAAGTGGAACTCTAAGGAGCTGGAAGAGAAGGGCGAGAGAGAGAATCAGGAGAAGGCGTAGGGGTCAGTTGGAGATGGCTGACCCTCGAGCAATGATCCTGCAAATCAACTTGCATCACAGTAAAAGCGCCTCGGTGGTCCTAACCAGGTGCTTAAATGTAAGGCACACATTACCAGCGCTTGCGCTGGTGCAAGAACCGTGGCTGGTCAGGAACCGTATAAAGGGTCTGACTGCAGCTGGGCGCACCTACGCAAGTGGGGAACATGAGGGGCACAGAGCATGTGTGATAGTCAGAGGACTAGAAGCCACGCTGATTCAAGAATTCTCAACTAAAGACCTTGCGGTGGTTAGAATTCGAGGTAAGAGCGAGGTAAGTGGGAGCAGGGAGTTCATCGTGGCCTCCACTTACTGCGCCCACAATAGAGAATCGCCCCCTGCAGAATTACGTAAGTTAGTTCGGTACTGCAGGGAGAGGAATATAGGAATCTTAGTGGGCTGTGATGCCAATGCTCATAATGAGGTGTGGAGCAGCACAGACACAAATGAGCGAGGTGAGGAGCTCCTAGCCTTCTTGATTGAAGAAAACCTTGTGGTTTTAAACACAGGTGCCGAGCCAACATTTGTCACTTCAAACAGAAGGGAGGTTCTAGATATCACCTTCTGTAATAGACAAATGGTAAGGTGGGTGCATGACTGGCAGGTTTCGGATGAGCCCTCCATGTCTGATCACCGTATCATCACTGCTACGATGAGGGGAGTTGTTCCCCATGTGGTGTGGTTTAGGAACCCGAGAAGGACAAACTGGGAAGGTTTTAAGTCCTCGGTGAGGAGGCGGATGTCTGACTTCCGTGGTAAATATGGTACATCAAACGAACTGGAAAATACTGAGGCCTACATCAGGACTGCAATTTCCACGTCGTTTGAGGAAAATTGCCCTCTCTCGCGGATAAACACTGGGCGTGGTAAGCTTAAGTGGAACAGCGAGTTAGAGGCAAGACGGAAAGAGACTAGAAGGCTCTTTAATAGGGCAAAAAAGAAGAAAACGGCGGAGACCTTGCAGGCATATAAAGACAGCCAGGGTCTCTATAAAAATCTTATTAAAGAGGTTAAACGTGCTTCTTGGGAAAAGTGGTGCTCAGAGACAAGCACACTGAGTGACACTGCTAGACTGTTTAAGGTGTTAGCAGGTGGACCGAGGGGAGAGCTTAAGTTTGTCAAGAAGACTGATGGTAGCTTTACTGACACCCCGGAGGAAACACTGCGTCTGCTTATGAGGAACAGTTTTCCCGATATTAGACCGGTAGGGGACGGTGCTCAAAACCTCCGACATACTGGGCTAAGGGCGGACTGGAATATTGCTGGGCAGGTGATCTCAGCGCAAAAGGTGAGAGAGGCGATTCTGTCTTTTGAGCCTTTTAAAGCGCCTGGATTAGATAACATTACTCCAGCACTACTACAAAATTGCTTGGAGGAAATAATAGGGCCACTGACAGGATTGAAGGCTCACCTGGGCAGTGGCTCAAAACGAAGGTTATCTTTATCCCCAAACCGGGGAGGAAAGGTTACACAGAGGTAAAGGACTTCAGACCTATCAGCCTCACATCTTTCTTGTTAAAGACATTGGAAAGGCTGGTGGACTACTATTTGAAGGAGGGACCTTTGAAGCAGTATCCGCTTCATCAGGACCAACACGCCTACCGAACTGGTAGGTCAGTGGAGACTGCGCTGTTGTCGGTCTTAGACTTTATTAAGGGTCAGATCAACAACAAAGGAATATGTATTGGGGCTTTTCTTGATGTAGAGGGGGCTTTCAACAGTACCTCTAGACTGGCCATCAAGAGAGCAGCTATGGATCATGGGATTTCTGATGGAATTATAAATTGGATTATGAGTTCCTTGGAAAACCGGATAAGCACTGCATCCTGGATGGGGTGCACGATAAATGGGATGGTCTCGGAGGGCTGCCCGCAGGGTGGAGTGTTATCCCCTTTGCTGTGGAGCCTTGTCGTGGACGGCCTACTAAGGACACTCAGTGGAATGGGTGTCAAGGTGGTAGGATATGCGGATGACATAGCTATCCTTGTTAGGGGACCATTTGAAGAGGTCCTCAAAGACCTGCTTCAAGAGGCACTCAAGGTAACAGAAGCATGGTGCAGGGAGAATGCACTATGCATTCAAGGAGAGAAATCTGTGGCACTCATCTTCACTAGGCGATATAAAACTAAATCGCTGGAGATGATGGAAGTTGGTAATACTAAAATAAGCTACGTTGAGAGTGCTAAATATCTGGGAGTTATTCTGGATAGGAAGCTACTCTGGCGTGAGCATTTGGAGGATAAGTGCAAAAAAGCCATAGCTACGTTCTGGCAATGCAGAGGAGCAATAGGCACGAGATGGGGTTTGGGTCCACGTCAAATGAACTGGATTTATTCCGCCATTGTGGTGCCGAGGTTGGTCTTTGCCTCTATCGTCTGGTGGGACAGGGCACAGAAAGAAACAAGTAAAAGAATGCTGGACCGCGCGCAGGGGCTCTTCCTTAGAGGCATAACTGCTACAAGGAGAAGCACACCATGTGCGGCCATGAGGGTTATGTTGGGTTTTCCATCCTTGAGTCTTCAAATTAGGATGGAGGCAATGAAAACTGCATACCGGCTAAGCTGTACTGGGCAGTGGAAGACAAGTAGCAAACTTCATAAACAGCTATTTGGGGATTCACTGAAGGAGCTCTGGATAGAACCTCAGGATAAGATACTGTCTCTTAAAAGGGAAAAAGGAAACTACAAAATCCTTATTCCTGCAAGAGAGGCATGGGCGGAGTATAGACCCAGACATGGTGAAATCTGGTTCACCGATGGGTCCAAGATGAAGGAAGGAGTGGGAGCAGGATTTAGTGGACCGAGACACCAAGACAGATTTTGTCATCGCCTGGAGGACTACAACTCTGTCTTCCAGGGGGAGGTGCTCGCGATCAAACTATGTGCTGAGGAAATAATAGGGTCTGGCAGGAGGGGCAAGACCATCTGGATTGTCAGGCAGCTCTGAAGGCTTTAGGTAAGGCTAGTACCAGCTCTAGGTTGGTTGCTGAGACTATGGTTTCTCTAGCAGAGCTGAGTAAGTATAATTCACTCAACCTAACCTGGATTCCAGGACATTCTGGCTGGATAGGGAATGAGAGAGCTGACGCCTTAGCAAAACAAGGGTGTATAACCCAAGGACCGTTGCTGAGGGCAGTGGGCATGCCGCCTCGGGAGGGGTGCAAGAGGATCACGGCACATATAGACAGGTTGTGCAGGGAAGAATGGAATGTAACCTTGGGGTGTAACAAATCCAAGGTACTGTGGGGTTACTCAGGAGATGTGTGGGGCAAAGAACTACTCTCCTTAAGTAGACATCAACTCAGAGCTACTGTAGAGCTGGTTACAGGCCATGGGAATCTGAGGGGGTTCCAATACAAAATTGGAAAATCTAGGTCCCCTGTGTGCAAGAGATGCGACGAGGACCAAGAGGAAAGCCCAATCCACGTACTCTGTGAGTGTCCTGCTTTGGGAGCTGCAAGGAGAAAGTGGTTTGGCTGGCAGGTATGTACACCAGAGGATATCAGAAGATCTAGCATCAGGTGGGTACTTGATTTCTGCAAAGAGGTAGGTATCCACTAAGCTAGTCCTGTGGTAGGGATGGGAAGAGAGTACAAAGGCTACAGCTAAGTGCTCTACACCGATAAGGTCCCTCCGAGTTTTAGTAATAATAAAATGTTTAAACCGAAGTAGCATTACTAATTAAATCGTTATCTTCTGACAATAGAATAAGGTTAACGAACACAAAGGGATATAAAAGGATCGTGTAAAGAAGGCTTTATTAAAACCTGCTTATTTTCACGTGACATTTAATAAGTTCTGGTAATAGGAAAACAGACATCAAACAGAAAAACGGCAAGGCTGGGTTATCGTTCAAAGTTTCTGCATTTGGAAAAAGATAATTTGGTCTAGTATAATTTGGTTAGCATATTATAGAATATGATTAATCCAGGGTAGGACTTATTGCTTGTACTAAAGTTGCAGGTCCCTAACAAGTTAGGAAAATATTTTGTTTGTTTGTTGTTGATATGTTTGTTAATTATGTACATTAGTTTTATTTCTAATAACCATTTTTTCCACTTTATGTTCACTCCATTGCTCTATGCTTTGGAGCAAAAATGCTTTTCCTAAAATTGATTTCCTGTAACAACAACAAAATATCCGTTATATTCCTCGATTTAACGAGATTGTTCTTTTAAATTTCATTCTGTGTCTTCAGATTTTTTTTCTTTATGTTTACCTTCACATTTATCTTTCATTCCGGTATTTTTTTATTCACACTTTCCAATAATTTACATTCATCACCCCTTTAATATTTTTTTTCTACTCACATATACTTTACATATTTTGTTGTCGTTCGCTATAATAAGAGAAAAATAATCTTCATATCCTATTCTTTACCCAACCTGAATAGACAGTAAACACAATTTAATGGCTCCTGTAAATATTATAGAAGTGCATTCTTGTATTAGTCGTTGCCAAATCTGTATATGTTTCCTCTTTTAATGGTTAAGGGAAACATTTTCCCCCTTTTAAAGAGTCGTATATTATATTTTACATTATTTAATATCTTTCATAGACACGTTTGTAACAAATAAATATATCACGAGCCGATAACATTAGAATGTTCTTGTTTACGTCAGTTATTTAACAATACAGACTCACAAAGAATGTAATCTGCATCCTAGAACAGAGACCAGGGATTATAAACTCTCCTCCCTAATCATCTGGAAATCAGTAAATCTCTCCGCACACTAATGGCCATAATGTCTGTTTACCGTAAAGCGCAAGAGCATATAACCGGAATAAGCTAAAACCTATGTTTGTTTGTTTGTTGCGTAGCAAAAGACAGCGGTTCTGTTATTATGAGTAGAGCGTTTTAGATATCACTAAAAGGTACACAGTAAATAACTCATAAACTTAATGAGTTTTCTCTAAAAGAGATAATTGATTTTTAATGACTTCAAGAGGAATGAACTTATTTCAATGTAAGTTATGTTTCGTAAAGTTGAGGTATTTACCAAAGAAAAACATAACTCCCGTCCATTGTATCACAGGAACGTGCACCGGAATATCACGGTAAAATTTTTTTATGGGATATAAAAACGTTACGTTACAACTTTCCTAGCAAATTAGCAGATTCGTTATGCCAGAACGCCATAAATTGTTATCTCTGGCAGAAATATAAAAGACTGTTGAATATTATCTCTTGCTGAAATACACGTTCTGGCGCTAGGAAAAGTGTATATATTTCTGGGAACCAATGAGCTTCAAGAAGTGTAACATACACTAAGTGTGAGCAATGTAAATCCTTACATATAATGTTGTAATTATTATTTTTTCTTAGGCAATGTGTCAAATATGCTTAAATTATTTACAATTTAAAGTTATGGAAAACTTTAATGAGAGAAACTGTTACTGTAAATAGGAAATGTGATATAATAATGAACAGTAGGCTTTAGCCCTACTATTCATGAAAACCTATAATTGGGTGGGTTCTGTGATTCTCCAGTCACCTCGAAATATATTAAAAAAAGATGCTGATTTTAGTTTATGGACGTTACATTAAATCCCTCACCAGTGAATTTATACAATTTATGTAGTTTATACACGCCAGTATATAGAAAAAAAGATTTAAGAGTTCAAACGTCTATTTAAAAATCAGTTTGGAACAAAATCGCTTCACAATTTATTGCTTCAGTCAAGAATAAATCGATAAGAGACGTGAGACCTGAACTAGATGTGGACTTGCCTGGGACTCAGTTTGGATAATATTAGCTTCTCCTTACAACTATTGTTTTAGTTGTTGGAAATATTAGGAAAACTTAAACGCAAAACCCAAGTGGCGTTGATTTACATTGATAATATTCCTAAGCGTGTTTTTAGTTGATGTCAAAGTAAAATATTGTCAATAGTGCTACGGAATGCAAAGATAGAATACAAACCTTGATGGTAAAAAGTTCTCAATATACTCGTATTATTTGAGTTTGACAGAAAGTACAATTGCATTCTTTTATGTAAGTTCTCCAACAATGGAAAAACGTATTAAATAAAGGGTATGAACTCATAGTTTGAAATAAGCGTGACCTCACGGTCATTAACCTTCACCCTATAATGAGCAGGAAACAAACATAGCGTTTTTACATAATTTTTTATTATGGTTTTTGTGCATGTGACGTTTTGTAATCATATAAAGGAGCTCAGATACTCTCAGATACAGTAAGTTTTATTTACGGCATTTATTTAGGCTACTATACGAAGGAGAGGGTAGGGGAGGAATATATAAATTACCTGCATTTTATAACTGAATTTCCTAGTTATAATTATAAACTTTTCTATCATTATACCTTTATATATTACTTCTAATAATTATTATTTATCACGTTTTAGAACAATACAACTCTTCAAAATATTATTTTTCCAAATAATAAAGAATGTATTAGTAGATTGTCGCATTAGTAGGCACTGGTCAAATATATGCCAATAGAAAGGGAAAACCAGTTTTATTTTTTCCATTCTTTCTATTAGTTCACTATCTCCTTATATATACTTGTTCAAATGTTCAGTCGTTAATAAAATACTTTTCATTCATCCACACAAGTTGAAATACATTTTTTAAAACTTGTAGTCAATGATACTTGAAGATATTACAGTTTATTTTAAAATACTAATTCATTAACTAAGTTAAATGAAATTATTTTAGTTTTATATGAGAGAAAATCTTTTCACAAAATGGGCAAGGTATACAATATAAATATACTGTATCTTCCAATTTGGCTTTAAATAAGTGATATCATGACATCATAAACACTTCATTTTATGGTAAAGGTTAAATGGTAGAAAAGCAGTTTTATAGGTCAGTATACTTTACACACATTAGTTGTAATTATTTAATGAAAAGTCACTAAAATAAACTTTTCTTTGTTGATCTAAGTATGAATTGACTTTGGAACATTTTTTTATAATTAGGTTATTTTTAGTTATATTTGTGTAAATAGGTTGTAATTTAATATATATTTAATAGGCTTATATGATGTCTAAAGAGGATACCATAGTTGTATCTAAACGTGAGAAATATATATTAAAAACTATGTTACGTTGTAAAATAATTTTATCAACTATAGACGTGATCATTTATATACAAATGTTTGTTTAAAATATGAATTTGAAGTAAATTATTAAAATGTATCTATAATAACTTATGTAATATTCAACTAACCACATTTATAAGTGATCTTATAGTTCTAATTAGTTTGTGATTTTGGTAAGGTTAGTCATTTTCTGCTAGTTTCATCTTGACTGCCAATTTTCATGGGGTTTTGGTGGTTCCTTGTTCAACATCAAGGAGACAACAATGTAAGTAATGTTTACTTACTTGGAGAGATGTGAAAGTAATTCGAAGTTTAATTTAAAGATTTTTAGCTAAATTCTAATTTTGAAGTGACTAGAGAATTACAAAACCTAACAGAATTCACTGCGTTACAGGATCTGCGTTCCCGAAGTACAGGCAAATATTACATCTCATCGTCCTTGATAGACGATTTTAATTTTGCGAAATTATTGAACACATTTAAAATTGATTCATACAATAGTGATCAAGATATCATAATTTTAATACTTTATTGACGTAAATATTCCCTACATTTCCAACAACGTTACATGGCCACAGCTCACTGCTTCCCAAAAGCATATAAAATTCTCCCAGCGTAGTAACGTTTATTGCACCAGTAACAAGTATTCAACAAACGTTTAAATTTCTTTCACAAATAAAAATTAATTGCTCACCGACTTTAAAAACTTACTAATTCGCTAAGAATCATATAACATAAACACTTTTATACGCCATATAGTATCTGGGTGTGATATTCTCCTGCAAAGGTTTATAATATTATATTTTGTTTTGCAAGTGAAAAACTTTATTTCCCAAAGTTAAAGTAAATTTTTATCGCAAAAGTTATTATGAAATTATTTTTATATAAACCACTGTTCTACGTTTTGTCATCTTAACTACATTATAATTAATTGCAAAATGTTTTAAAATATTTGTTAAGGAAATACTCAATGATTCATAATGGTAGCCCGCAAAATATAATGAAGGAACAATGTTTTAATTGTTTAAGCAATATTTCAAAACAGTATTACCGATACCCAAAGTGGAAATTATTGCTCTTAGTGATATTGGTTTGAGATATTATGGTTAATATTATCTGTGATAGGCTATTAGTTTATGTAAACCTCATTCAAGGAAATAATTTAAATGATAAAATAACGACCCTGCAATTATAATATGAACACATACTCACTTAAACTATAAAAAGGATTTATTACTACTCCGTTTTGTATATTTTCCAAAAATGTATAACATATTCAACTCACGTAATAACGTATTTGTACAAACCCTCTCGTGAAATCCACGATTAGTGATCGCTTCCTTCGCCGTTCCTACGTCACTTCAGTAAAGATCTGACCATTTCCATTTCAAAGGCGCTATAACATTGACAATGGTCATGAGTTAGGGGTAATTCCTTTATTTATTTATCGTTTTTCTTTCTTACATTTTGATACATTAAATACGCAAAACTGTATTTATAGGACTTCGGTACCCAATACGTGGGCATTGAGTAGGGTAGGGGAAATGTGGGCAAAGCGGCCATGGCGGGCATAATGACCACGGGGTATTTTCTTAGGTTACAGTGCTGTAAACTACCGGAAAGAATGTAAACCACTTTATATGATAGTGGAGATTAGTCTGGAGACATATTGTACAGATCGAGTTTATTTGGTAAAAGTTGTTAAGCTTTTTGTGTGTTTAGACCCTGCTGAACTTAGGTAAGTGTACTAAAATACTTGTCACAGTTATTATTATATCATATTTTCAATATATATGAAGTTACATACCAAAACACAATATCTTAAAAATTTATATCTTTCAATTAGACTTAAGTATACTAGTTTGGCCTCTATAAAGTAATTTATGTAATTGCGTCAAAGAGGCCAGGGATTGCCACTTTGCCCAACAGACTACTATCCCAGCGCCTGATGTCAAGCCTTCCTAAATGCTGAAGTACCTACTACTGACGTTAAATGTTTTAGAAAGTGTGGAATCATTCCACATAATAGCAATGCCTTCAGTAGGCGTAGTCCGGTTTTTGCAGTCGCTTTGACAACAGAAATTCCTGTTTCATTGAGCACGAATGAAGAGACATCTCCTTCTACAATTTCCTTCAATATCTCAAAGCTCAGCTCATCATTTGTCTCTGAATCATAAAAAATATAGTAAGTTTTAGAGACATAAGGCTAGTTCCAAAGCCTCCATTCGTTCAAATAAATGAAAAAAAGGTCGACAGCGGTTTAAACATCAAGTTCTTGCCAGACAGACACAAGTATGTGAAAATAGAAAATCAAGAATACGAAAGCGGAAAACAATTGAGAACTAGCTTAAAGTACCAATAAAAATGTAAAACGTGATAAAGATGTAAGAAGATGAACGAAAAAGAGTGCGTACCAAGAAAAAACTCGAAGTCGTCGTAAAAAGGCAAACTACATTTCATTTTCCAGAGAATGAACTGAAAATCGTTGAACGATAGATATAATTTTCATTAAAACAATTATTTATTATTATAAATAAAACGTTAATTCTGATGAGATTCCATCCTACGACAAAATTATACGATATATAGGAATGCAAAGTTCGGTTCATGATTAGTTTCCACAATTAACTTATAAGGTAAGGGGAGAGAGGTTACAGACAATGCCATTGGTTGTCAAAATAAAAATGTTGCAGCCCACTTTAGGAACCTAAAAACGTCCTTGCTGACAACACATCAAGATTCTGTTAATACATTTTCTGAGTGGTACGACGGGAAGCTGTTTTATCACACATTTACGGAAAGTTTAAAATGCAAGGTTAGGTTCATAGATTTAACAGTTGCCAATACCATGAAGGGCATTTTAATTAGATTTTCGATTGATTTTCTTCTTACGGAGTTACTAGAAAGGCTTCTATTTTGTAACCTATTACTTGCTTAGTATAGTAAAATAAAAGTTCGCATCGGCAATGTTCACCAACACTTTGCCAAAGAGGAGTGCCATTGTCCAAGCATCTTTTCCGAAAGAGATACTTCTTTCAGCCAGGATAGCAGTATCTTGGCTCCAAAGGTATGGACCAAAAGATATCCACGACGAGATCCCAAATCAATAACCTGTGAAGGAACGTATTACAAAAAGACAAGTGAAATAATAGTATTTCGTGGCAGGATTCTTTTATAAATAGTAAAAACTGTTTTATGAAAAACTAAACGTTTTTTTAAACAATTTCATTACCACTGACCGGCTAAAAAAATTTTGTAAATTAGTAAAATGTTTTATTCAGAGAGCATATGGTGAATAAATAAATTTAATTTATTTAAAGGGGAAAAATTTGCCCAAGAAGGTAGATATTATTATTATATATGTTTAAAGAAAAATAATAATGTTTTAATTTTAAGTTGATATATTAACTCCCAATAATGTGAAAACACATCTCAAATGATGTGAAAATGCATTTGAATTAGGTAAGAGGTTTTGAAAAAAAATAGTTATTTGAAGATAATTTAGAAGTTTTTAAAATTGGTTTATATGATAAAAGAATAAAATAAAGTTTGATATTTTTAGTATAGGCTATATACAGTAAAAGTAAAATCTCGAAAATTCGAGGTGAATCTGACCGAGACCCCCTCGGATTACGGAAAACTCGAATTACACTGAAATAAGGTAATGTCGACTAGAAAAAAATAGGACTTCTATTGAACCCTAACGCACTAAAACACTTCATATCCAGATAAATGTAGTGACAGTCTGATTCGGATATATTAAAGCGGGAATAATGACCGTCCACCTAATCAAGAGTATCGCCATTGTTTCATTATTTGTTTTCTTCAAGTCAGTTTATTTTCTGATATGTCACGCACAAGACTACACATTTGTGCTTTCTAAGGCATATTTGGTGTCTGTCGAAACTTACAGGGAAAATTAAGAACTATTAATAACAACTATTATATTGGGAATTATTTATGTCCCATATACCTTCTGTCAGATATCTAAACATTAAAAACATTGAAAAAAACATTAAAACACAACTGATGAGGTTGGGTAATACACCAAGAACTAGGTAGAACACTAGTGAACTAAATGATACAACAGAATGGGGAGGAACAAAGATACCCAATCAATATAAATATTTCTTAGAAGCCTGACTCATTTCCTATGCATGACGTATTGATATAAATATTTGGTAATTGTAAGTTTTAGCGGCCACCTAAATTGTGCAATTGAAACTTGTTCAAAACCAAAAATATAGGACGATATGACCAATAATATTTTTAGAATTTTACTCGGAGACGTATTTTTATCTATTTAAAGTTGAGTAGAAAATTCAGTATGGAGTATTAAGATGTGCATCGTTGCGGAGTGATGTAGTGACGTCACAACTGTAGTTGGTGTTCTAGCAATCTAAACTTTGTGAATCAAAAACATGTCAAGAATGTTTTGTATCTATATTGAAATATACCTATGAAGTAACTAGTCAAGATAGATTTGGTTCTAATTTTATTCATGTAACCATTTATATAATGTATAAAATTACAATAAAATCTATCCTGACTGGACTCTTTTTAGGTATATTTTAATATTGGTACATAGTAATGTACAAATTTAAAACCAATTCTATCCTAACTGTAGACTTTATAAATATTGTTAAATATACGTAGGCAAAAACCATAAACATTAAGCCAAACCATTGTTTCTTAAATATCTACAAACGTAAGGTATGCGTGTCGTCACTGTATCGCTCCGCGGCCAATGCACAACTTAATGCTCCATACTGAATTTTTTACCCAACTTTAAATAGATAAACAATAACGTTCCGAGTAACATTTAGAACAAAATCTTGGGCATAAAGTCCTATTTTGTGGTTTTGAACAATTTTCAATATATGTCTCAGGTGGCCGCTAAAAATCATAATTACCAAATATTTCTTGAACGCCCGATTAATTTTCGATGGCTATACTCATATCCTGGAAGCTTTACTCATTTGTTTTAAAATAGATAAAATAGGTTCTAATAGATAAGACTCAAATTAACGAAGGCTTGGAAAATCGGGAATCGGATTATAGAGACTAGTAACGTAAATAAATAACCGTAAAGTAATAACTACATTTGTGATAAAGAAACGTTATTGTTTTAGTTAGTAAATGAAATGTTGTCCGTCACAAAATCGGAAAAATGTAGTATTTTAGAAACTCCTATAAGGTAAAGTATGTAAAAGTAAATTTTTTAAAAGAGGTAGTTTCCAATTATCTGTTATTAGTTTTCCATTAATTTAAATTTATCGTTTCTCAGATTTCTTAAACAAAACGTTTTAAAATAAATGACACTTCTAAACACAGCAACCCATCTCTTGAGCACTATTCTGCCGAGGCAAATATTTAGCTGGTTGGTTTTTAAATGAAATTAGAAATTTAGTTTTAGGAACAGTGTGGAAATTGAGGAACTCTATATTTAGATCGAATTCTCGGGTTAGGTCATTGCCATTCGTAAGCCTAGACAGATCCAACATTAAAGAAGTTACATAAGTATATATTTGTAAGGTCAACGAAGAAGATATGTATAAAGGTAAAAATGTTAAGGGAGAAAGATTTTAAATGTAAAAGAAATTAAGGGAGCTATTCCAAAGTAGCACAAAAAAGGAAGATACGTCCATGGGTAATAATTGGGGTCTCAGACACACCAAAATAATTTCATAAAAATAAATCAACCTATACTTACAGGGATATAAATCAATTATTTGTAAGTAATAACACAGAAGAAAAACAAGAGAGGGACTGCGTAATACGTAGCAAGGTAGGTGATTGTTTAATGGTGCGTACACACATACGCTGTAACAGACGAAACACACACACACCCACACACACAGACACAGATAACTACACCCCCCCCACACACACACACCTACAGCCACAAACCCACCCCCCCACACACACACACTGCAACGTCCCCCGCTCCTTTTCGTTGTTTTTGTTTTGTTGCAATTACATATTTATTATATATTTATATATCTGATGCTCACACCGTTTTGTGTACCGTGTTAAGATCACTAAACTTTGTCTAGTGTTCCCGCGTAATGGAGCACGCCTGAATGCAAGCCTATTCCCGCTGACTTCTACCTTAACGTTTGTACGACCTCCCCTAAGATGGTTGGCAGGTTTGTATGGGGAGGTCACACATATCAGTAAAATAGTCAGCTGGAAAGAAACAACATTTATATGAACACACAATATTTTCAAAGACTCTAACCACTTCATGAGATCTGCAGGCACAGCAAGGGACGTGATTGATAAGATCATGCAAAGTATGATCATGTTTAAGATACATTTTTCAAAAGGCTCCTGTGTTCTTTAAACATGATCTGCCAGTAGACATCGTCTCTGAGCTTCAATACAAAAAACCAACTCATTTTTAGAATAGCTCAATAAAATTGTTTTCACGAGAGAACTCGTTTGAAGAAACAATAGGTTCTGAATTATATATATATATATATATATATATATATATATATATATATATATATTTTAATTAATGAAATTTAATTAAAACTGTACTTTGATTTTATATTCATTATTTGTCAGTTGGAAAAAACTAAAAGTTTTATTGGTTGTTCAACACAGGATAAATTCAAATACTGTAAGTTTTTATAATGCATTTAATTACTGATTTTAAACTAAAATAATTATCCTTCCAAATAAATACATTTAACTCTTTCTTTATCTTTACAAATAATTAATTAAAAGTTCGTTATTTTTCACATATTTAAATCCTAAATTTCATATATAATTCATTATTTACATTTATACATTTTTAAACAAAAATATTTCCAAATTTAACATATTCAAATATTTTATCTTCTCATTTCAAGATTGAATTGGTGAATTCACATTTTATTATAAATAATTTTAAAATATATATGATTCATTAAATCTGGTCTTCTTGAAAATGATTGGCTTATGGCCAAAACCACTTTGTAAATTTAATATTTATTACTCATTACTTAAACAATTTTGTTATACTAATTAATTTTACTACTTTTAAGATTTATTTAAATTTTCAACATAGAATGAAGTCATTGTTTCAGTTTAATTGGTAATTTGAATTTAATAAATTTAACTGACTAAATTTGACGTTAATTTGTATATAATAGAGAAAATGACTTGCCAAGGATTTCCCTGCCGGTCCTAGAGTCCTCTCGTCTTGATTCCCTGGTTCCTGGACACCGGAAGTTGCCATCCCTGGTCTGTCGATGGAAGTCTTTCTCCATTTCCGCGTCCTGGAGGCTGAGTCTGGAGCCCTCGTCCTTGGATGGAAGCAGACGGCAGAAACGTGGCTATTTTGGTCCCATCTGGCCTTATGGTGGTTGTCCTAATCGCTGATCGACATTACGACCGTTAGCACCTCGTATTAAAAAATGTTTATAGACTGCCTTACAGGTCCCTAAGTTCCTGTATTTATTGCGGCTATGTAACCCTTCCCCTCTGCTCTAAGCTCGTCACTATCGCCGTGCTTGTTTCTTGTACGGGCGGGTTGGACAACGTATTAGTTTTAACCTGAATAATTTTGTTATCTGTTTTAGAACACTGAAGAATGTCTATTATTTTTAAAATGGCTGTAACTATTTTGTTATTTGAGTTTTTTAAATTCTCTTTTCACTACTGTTTATTATGGATTTTTCTGGTCATTTCAAACTGTCGATGATAGTTCTACGTGACCTAGTTCTCAAGTTAGCATTTTGCGGCACTTAGAAAATTTTCACTTCACTCTCGTTTGTCAAATTTAGTTAGTTACTACAGTTTCATGCTATTATAATTTTTAATTTGTCTTAATAATACTTTTCAAACTTTTACTCACTTCTTGACTCTTTAATATGTTTATTATACCATAAATTAAAACCTTATTATGTAAATATTAAAATTGTTATTTAAAAAATAGGAAATTATTAATGTCTTAATTGAAACGTTGATTCAGATCGCTTCAACACACACACACACACACACACAGCCCTACACACATCCACACACACACACACACACACACACACACACACACACACACACACACACACACACACACACACACACACACACACAAACGCGCGCGTTCAAACGGGCAAAAATGCTGTTTGAAGGCTTGAAAGCCGAAATTTATTAAATAATTTTAAAAAATAAATTCTAATTTAAAAAATATTCAAATAAAATGTAACAAGACTAATAATATTTATAAAACTAATTGTTACAGTAAATCCAAATCATTTAAAAAGATTTTACAAACTTATCGAAAAGATCAAAGTCGAAAGAGATAAAGGTAGGAGTGGAAAACGTTCTGGATGCCAAATGCTGGTTAGTTGGATTGAGAGAGTTGAATGGAAGGAATTGGATTCGAGACACCGGGCAGGGAAGATATACGAGCAGGTGTTGTTTTTAAGTTTTCTTTGACATCATCCTGGCGGGCTAAAGAGTTAATCCTTAGCTTTGCCAGGAACACAAACTGTTATTACAAATATCTCAATGTAAAATTACCGCAGTAGAGTCATTACGAACGGAACTATAAAGTTTTCATAATTAACAGATAACCGGTAATTTATAATATGTATTTCACTTGTAATTATTAAATTCGGAAAGAAGAAGAGATTGGAGTATGCAGCCAACTCACTGGAGAAGAGGGACTCATCGCAAGAAAACAGGAGAGGAGATGGAACATTTCTAAACCATTCTGGGCGGAATACTACTAAAATACTACACCCCGAGTATTTTGCTAGTATAGGGAAACACTCCGCTAATTTTTTTTTCATGCGAAATCTAGGAATTCATTCCTAGGAGATCTAGGCAGGGATGTTACAGGCTTCGGTTGACTGACCGAAATATCTCCTAGGTCATTCTACCATTGCAGGGCAACTGGTAAACATTAGGGAGACATAGGAGAACGGAAAGGATCAAATAGGTATTAGGAAAGGTAGGTCCTAATACTTACCAGGTAAGACAGAGTCTCGGAGAATAATATATAAATAAAGATGAATGACTAAGGTTGAAGAATAATAGGGGAAATAGAAAAAGGGTGTATTTGAATTATTGAAGGAAATAAATAAATAGTGGGTAAGGAGCAAATAAATAAAATGTAACACTCTTAAAAATAAGGTGTTACATATAAATTCATTTATATATTTAATAATTATATCGTCCCAATATAAAAGATAATTTTTGTTTTCTTGGTGCACATTGTGAATCTAGCGTAGGTAGTAAGCGCTCCTAGCGGGCGAAATTGAAAAATATCGAACGAGTTAGACTCTTAACGTAATTAAGTACATCACGCCATGTGACGTAAGCATGAGGCGTTATCTGTGAAACAATCAGAATATTCATATATATAATTAAGGGTGGGAGTTTGTTTAAAAATTTTAGTTAGCGCGTCCTTGCAACGCCCCACGTCATTAAAAGTCTTTGAAAGAGATGGACGCGATGGCATTTTCGGACATAACGTAGAAATTTGTAAGCTTCCAGTATTCAAAACCTAAGATGTCAAGGTCGGTACCAAATTTTATTAACGTAGCCAAAGAAGAAGTCAGAAGCGTATCAGAATAAGTAAAAGTTTATATTATTTTTTTTAAGAGCGCTGATTGCAAAAGCGATGTGCAGTGTTAAGGTGTACAAAAGTGATGTGCAGTTTTTAATGGTATATGATATAGTGTTTTACAAGTAAAGTACACAACCAGGTACGTTTTAGATAATAATAAAGAAAATGTATTTTAATGTTAACTAAGTTGAATTTTAATTGATAAATGATTAACACATGAACGGTAGAAATTGTCCTTTGAATATTGATTTCTAAAATTAAATTGGAAAACTTAAGTTACTACCTTCACGATATATGTAAATTAGAAAAGTTAACAAGGAATTAAAATGCGTATGGAATAGTTACCAGTAATTAAAAATTAGTTATACGACACATTGGTGTCATTTGTTCTTTTGTAATTTGTCATTGATTAATAAATTGTTTAACTTTGTATTTTAAAACTTTCAATTCTTATTTCACAAGTAACCTAGTTCTAGCTACAAGATAGAAGAACGTCCTAGACAGACAGTAATTGCCTGAGCTGTGGCGTAGAATTAGAGCCCTGGTAAGTAATATTAATTATGTTGATAATTAATAACACATTTCATATAAAAAGTAATACTTACCGAGGTAAAAAGGGCCTGAACATTACAAATGCGCAACTCTGCTTTTCATTTTGTCGAATTTGCATAATTGCGTGTCGAAATTGCCCAATGTCATCATTTATGGTAATTATCATTCCTAATGATGCTGGTACTGTTTACCAACGAAAAGCTTTGAATATAAATTAATAAATATTCTTGTATTTGAATAACCTATGTTATTTAATATATATATATATATATATATATATATATATATATATATATATATATATAAATTCTTTTCAATATAAAAGGCTTTTGACTGAAAGTGAAAACATACATATCAGGTTAATCATAAAATCATGAATAACAATTAGCTATATCAAATTAAATTAAGAAAAATTCAAAGAATTAATCAATTTAAAATTATTAAAATTGAGATATTAATTTTTATTAAATTAAAAATTTAAAGGTGTAAATCAAAGTTATTAACGTGAATAAAATGATTTTAAAAACCTTATTGTTTGTTATAACCATTAAATATAGAATTAAAGCAAGATAGTGTATTTAAAATAAGCACGTATTAATTTATATTTATAAGACACTATATATATATATATATATATATATATATATATATATATATATATATATATATATATATATAAATAATTTTCAATATAAAAGGCTTTTGACTGAAAGTGAAAATATACATATCAGGTTAATCATAAAATCATGAATAACAATTAGCTTTATCAAATTAAATTAAGAAAAATTCAAAGAATTAATCAATTTAAAATTATTGGAATTGAGATATTAATTTTTTTTAAATTAAAAATTTAAAGGTGTAAATCAAAGTTATTAACGTGAATAAAATGATTTTAAAAACCTTATTGTTTGTTATAACCATTAAATATAGAACTAAAGCAAGATAGGGTATTTAAAATAAGCACGTATTAATTTATATTTATAAGACACTATATATATATATATATATATATATATATATATATATATATATGTATATATATATATATATATATATATAAATTCTTTTCAATATAAAAGGCTTTTGACTGAAAGTGAAAACATACATATCAGGTTAATCATAAAATCATGAATAACAATTAGCTATATCAAATTAAATTAAGAAAAATTCAAAGAATTAATCAATTTAAAATTATTGGAATTGAGATATTAATTTTTTTTAAATTAAAAATTTAAAGGTGTAAATCAAAGTTATTAACGTGAATAAAATGATTTTAAAAACCTTATTGTTTGTTATAACCATTAAATATAGAATTAAAGCAAGATAGGGTATTTAAAATAAGCACGTATTAATTTATATTTATAAGACACTATATATATATATATATATATATATATATATATATATATATATATATATATATAAATTCTTTTCAATATAAAAGGCTTTTGACTGAAAGTGAAAACATACATATCAGGTTAATCATAAAATCATGAATAACAATTAGCTATATCAAATTAAATTAAGAAAAATTCAAAGAATTAATCAATTTAAAATTATTGGAATTGAGATATTAATTTTTTTTAAATTAAAAATTTAAAGGTGTAAATCAAAGTTATTAACGTGAATAAAATGATTTTAAAAACCTTATTGTTTGTTATAACCATTAAATATAGAATTAAAGCAAGATAGGGTATTTAAAATAAGGACATTTTAATTTATAGGCAAATTGTTGTCTAAAAATATTGTGAAATGTTCCTGAATTCCTTTCTTCAACATTTTGCAGACCCTTTATAAAATTCAAAAAAAATGAATACCTAAATGTTTTTATTATATTTATAAATTACTTTACAAATTAAACTTACTTAATATTCAAAGTTTATTGCGAAGTTATTCTAGCTTATAGTTTTCTAGCTAATAGGTCTACAAATAAGATATACAAAGGAATTGTTTTTCGACTTATATTTACAAAACACTAATATTTAATGAAATGAAATAATATATACATTAGCTACACTTGCTGCTAAACTATATTGTTCGATGTCTTATTTATCGTTGAAAAGCTACAAAATATTTAGGCAAACGAGAAAAAACAAACTACCATCGTTTGGTATATATATGTTTGTATATATATATATATATATATATATATATATATATATATAAACAAAATGTGGCTCGATAATGGAGATACTATCAATCTTTGAACGTTAACTGGCATAAATACCAAGCAAGATTCTTGTTTAATACCTTATAGGGAAAGTGATAAGTGAATTCAAGAAAACAGTGTAGCAAAGTTAAATATTTACATATATATAACTATATGTATAGTTATGACCTACCTAATATATATATATATATATATATATATATATATATATATATATGTATATATTACAGGAATTTATTTTAAAGAGCATTTAATTTTACATGCATCTAAATATTTTGAGCCCCATTATATAGAAGATGCCAACAGCATATAAACTATGGGTCTTGTTTATAAAATTAAAAACCTTTTCCGCTTTTTTAAAATCAAAACCCACCGGTCTAGAAATGACTTTGCAATGCCTTAATGGCTCTATTCTCCCATACTGGCACTTATTGTTCTGCAGAGTTTTATGATATTTTTCCAGCGTCATGAAAGTTATTGCGTCAATAAACAGCATCCAAAAACTCATCTATTTCTCTCAGATATAAAAGTTATATAAAAGTATAAAAGTATATAGCATGCCGAAATAAAGCCGTTCGAATTAACTAGGAAAGTTTGACACAATATTTAGCCATAAAAGAAAGAGCAATTTCATTAACAATTTGTTTGATGAACACCTGAAATCCAAGTCTTTCCAATACTCTGTCTCGACATATTGATGTCTTCATGAAATAATATTGTTCACCATTGTCTTAGATCAGATAGCCAATATTTCGTACAAGCTTACTGGCAACAATTCCTTTAAGAAACCTAAAATTGTAATTTTCCCAAACACCGATCTCCATAGAATGTCCATAACTGATACTATTTTAAAATGTAGATATTATAGTAGTACATTAAGGGAGGTTTCCTAGCTAAAAGTAGTTCTTGAGTAAGTTGACCATTTCTTTTATTTTCGTAAATAATACCTCCTATCAACAAATACAACTTTATTTTTAAATCCTCATGTAGATTTCAATCACAAAACAATCATATTTACAGGCAAATAACACGAAAATAAGTAGTTACGTTAATAATATTTGCTTTGCTTGTAATATTTTCCTCTAATGTAGATTGTTCTACAGATGAAATTTACATTAGGGCTTAAATAAAAGGTATATTTGTGGTTAAAATGTTTTATTCATTTCAATTGCGAAATTACGCGTCCGTTGGTTTTTTCTTAAGTTAAACTATATTAAGATGCATTAAAATAATACATGATATTACATTTATATTAATAAAATTATTTATGTCAAAATGATTTTTTTTATTTGTAATAATAATTTACATAATAACAAAATAATTTATTTATCCTTATTTCCACTTATAATTACTATCAAAATTTTCAAGAAGATTTTATATCAAGAGATTTTAGTTTTCATATACTAATAATATTTCTTATTACCTTTAAGAATTTAAATAGGACGTCAATAACTTAATAATATTTATATACTTCTCAGATTATATCTGAAATGTTTTAATTATTAATTTACCCATCTTCATTCCTGTTAGAAATATTTCTAAATGTTTGAGTACAGAATTCTGCATTTTCTAACGATTCAATATTCTCCTCCATTTACTCGTATTGGAGTAACTCTGTTTCAAAACTTAAATCGTACTCTTACGTACGATTTAAAGAATACGATTTAAATTTTGAAAATGGAGTTACTTCGAATTGCATCAACAGAGAAGAATATTGAACCGTTAGGAGTTGCAGAAAACTTTACTGAAACATGTATAAAATGTTTTACATTAAATTTACTACATTCCAAAAATATAACTAGTCATTATTGTATTTTAATATATTACGTTAAAAAAGTGTAAAAAAAACGACAAATTTATTATATATATAACAAACAAAACTATAAGCCAAACCCACTTTATCACGGCAACCTCTGCTCCAGACTATCGAGATAAGACTTTTTATAGCATTTAAAAATGTCTGTCTTTTCCGTCAAAATAAGCCAAGTAAAATATTTTTATCTCTAAGAGAAATAAAGCTGCATGGTATTTGGGACACGTTTTTAGATATTTGTCATTCCTATTTTTTTATGATGACTTTTATTTGTTAAAATAAATGATCGCGCATATCCAGTGTTACTATTTTATTTAATGTTCTACTATTACGTTTAGGGAAGAGCGAAGGAGGAATAACATGGTAAATTATAGAGAATATAACTTGACTTCCGTTAATACTATCGTTACAAGTAAATTCTTCCTCAACGGTGCATTCTTATTCTTATTAAGTAAGAAATATATTATAAACAATTATTACATATATATATATATATATATATATATATATATATTATATATATATATATATATATATATATATATATATATATATATATATATATAATGTTATATTGTAAGCGTTTACTGTTTACAACACAAAATCAGTATTATTATTTGTCATGTATGAAATCTTACATAGAGTAGAAACGTTTTGTATAAAAGTGCTAATAGTAAAACGATGGGCACTAATTTTATTTAAGAAAGAACGTTACTTTTACAGTAATTAAATAATATAACATGTTTATAAAACAAATAATATATTACTTTTCTATTCCTAGCATTGATATAAATATTATATTTTATATGGATATGGACGTTTTAGTAGATCAGCTTGCATATGGATTTCCTTCATTAGCACATCCATCTGGGTTGATATTTTTTACAATATCTGAAGGCCATATTTGATATCCTCCAATACATCATATTATCGTTATACAGAGGTTTTTGTTGGAGTTGTGTGATAAAGGACCCGATACCAGATCTCAACTTGGATACTAAATTCCTGACACAATTCCATCTTAACCTAATCTAATTACCATCGTTCAGTGTTACGATTGCATTTCATTGTCGGTAACAGTTATCATATATTTAGTATATTAAAATATATAAAATAATAGTTTCGAACCTTATTATTTTGTAATTAGTTTGTATCCTCTTAAATTCTATTGAACCGTGTAATATAAAATACTATGTGAAGGTGGTTTGTATACGCTACGAAGACAACCCTGGAACTCTATTAAAATGCGACATTACATTACAGTACTGTTATCGTGTACTAACGATATTTTAAAATTAAAATAGCGTAGGAGTAATTTATCAATGCAAATGTTCAGTTTTAGCACTTACCAATTCTACGACGATCAAACTCATTTATGTAAATAACGGCGTAATTTATTTTATTAAATTGGTAAGTTATATGAAAAACAATGCAATACACTGTAAAAACATTAAATTTAAAAAGCAATAGAAAAATAGTTTGCATTTGATATTTTGTTTAATTGCTTTGAAAGAGATAAAAATGTATAATTAAAAAGAATGAAATAAATGATATTTTATTTCAAATGTTTGCTGAAATCGTTTCCCATTTCAGCGAGACAATTCTATTTACTCGAATTGATCGAGTTTCCATTGTTATTAAACTATCACGTTAAACTCAATGTTATAAAACTTATGACACATTTTTATATAATTTTCCATACAAGCTCCAACTTATTAAAAGCCTAAATTACATCGCTTAATTACGATAAAACATAATGAAGTCTTAAAAAAAATAACACTGTTCCAACACGAAGGATAATTTATTTTGGAATATAATCATATCTACAACTAAACTACAAAGTAATTATTTGGAATTCGTACTTTAAATTTGTTATTAAAGACATTATGAAATGTGACAAACTGTTTAAACGACGTTTTCGGAAACATATAAAAATATATTCATATTAACTACTATAGCAGGATTGAGTGAATGTAAATCTAATTATCTCTTTATTTCCTTTCAAAATTCACCCTTATTGAAATAATGTAATTCGATGAAGAACAGTTGTGTGCTTAAACCTTCACTATCTATGACACAAAAAGATTCTGTATAAGTTAATTCCGTTTCCTATCAAACAATATTCTTCCATTACCCCATTAACGACAACAAAGAAATTAATTTTCTATACAAAAACCATACTTTTTCCCATTCTTCATTTTGTCCAACCCTGGTTTCACTCCCTGTAATTACATGTTAAGGTTTTGTAGATAGCATCCTTTTTATGGCTGCTTTGTTATAATTTTCTATTACCTGCAGCATTTCTTGTACATATCTTGAACGTAAGTAATAAACACTTAAATGTGAAGCAGCTTGAAAGTAAATTTACTGTCAGTACTGAAGCTTGCTTACGTGATGCAATATATCATCTACCAGAGAATTTAATTTCCCTAACTTAATACTACCAATATTAACTATCCTTTGTTGTCCTTCGATCGCCGACATAATTATCGCAATAGGTCGCTTCTAGAATATTTTCTTCAATTCTTTTTCCGTTTTATATCGTCTTTTTTAATTTCTCCTAATTATTTTTCCTTTCTATATTTTTTTAAAACTCTGATTCTCACTTTAACAAATCGACTAATCCTTTGAAACATAAATTTAATATAAATTATGTAAACATTATTATGTAAAACAGTATCACGTCTATAGCAACACGCGTTTTTACATTTAATAAAACAGAAACCCATTAAATACCCTAATTATTTTAATTTAAATATTTATTTTAATTAAAAGTAATTTAGGACATTTTCTTACTCAGACTGTACAACTATCTAAAGTAGGTTAAACACAATTTTTTTTATAAATATGAACTTTTATAAATAAGGGTGAAGTTGTTCTATTGGCTGCAGACAATAAAAACACCCTAAATAAAATTAATTGGTAACCGTAACAATGAGAAAGTGAAGGACATTATAGTAAGAAACTCCTGTTGCTAATAATTGCACATGGGTAGTAGAAAACTATGAAATGTTTGCGATTTATAATTAAAAAAATATATATATATCCGAAAAATTAAATAACAAATATTAGATTACGATTTGCAGAACTAAATACAAATATTTTCTTTAGAAATATTTACGGTTTTAAAAAATATATAAAAATTATTCTATGATTTTATAAATGAAACCAAATATGATTTGTAAGTATAAAAACGTGATAATTTTCTCTAATCAACATCAGAATTCAATGTGTCTGTGAAAACGTATTCCATTATTCACATACTCTGAACTGATAACCCGCCATAATCAAATTTAAAAACCTACCTACAGTAGTGTAATAAAAAGAGTTAGAAAAACAAAAACCAACTCATACTGATCATAAATGAGACGATTCTGTTTGTGACAATTCTTTTTTTCACTGGTATTCTAATATTTCGCTTTACGATTATTTAAATACTCTATTTAGTGCAATACGTCAGAAGAATAATAGGTAGTTCCTGTGAACCCTGTTTAACTTTCAATATGTTTAATTACAGACTCTTATCTATAAAGCGACGTCTATAGCCTTTCTACTTGCGTACCACTATTGTACATATCTACTGCATATTCCATGAATTTTATATTAGAAAAATATCATCTTCTTCAATTTGAAATCAAATTTCTCACTTGACTACATTCTGTCAGTGATCATTATCTTAGTAAATAATCCTTTCTCCTCTTAAACATTATATTTTGTATGCCAATATTCTAGCTCATTTGCCCTTTCTTCAGTACCTTGAAGTTATCAAAGAATTTATTGTAAGGAAGCTTTGAACCAAAAGTCAGTAAACCCGTTTTATACAGTTTTTAGACGGTTTTAGAGATAACATGTCAAATAAGTGGACAATGGTAGGAAACAACAACAGTGAAAACGATTTTCTTTTTGAGTGGGAAGTAATTGAAAAAATGAAAAATAAGGATCTCGTGTAAGAATGGCTTTATTACAGCGCGTTTATTGTCACGAAACGTTTATTAACGTTTTCTGAATAAGAACATTTATCAACTTGAGAGGCTGGCGTTCACTCAGGCAGACCCACAATGACTCGATTCTAAATCCTAAATCATGGGTGTGGTTTCGTTACTTTTTCGACATTGGAGTAAGTTAAATCTTTAAATTACAGAAACCTAAAGCCTGGTTTGAGTAAAATGAAAATAATGTGAGGAAACCATCTGAGATTTTGCTAAACTGAAGTATATTTGTAACCTCATGATGATGTTAGTGCACTGTAAAAAAGCTTGTGTAAATACTTATCGCAAGGCTTTATGAACAATTATTAAATACAATTATGCAACGGTGTTTTATATTGTGTTTGTATAAAAACTATTATATTATTAATTTAATCGGACACCTCTAAAAAATTACTAAAGGAACATCCTGATGAATATCACATAGCAATGACGCAGTAACTAATAATCTCATTGCTTGAACAATTTTAATTTTACCTTTACTTATGGCCATTATATAAAATAAAATGAATTGCTATTACAACGAAAAACAATAATTTTAAATCAATTTGGCTAGAACTAAATTACGCAATAAGAAACTATATTTTAGTACTCGATATCGAACAACGCATTATATAATTATTAAATATATAGCCTATAATATTTGGATATAGATTTTAAACATTTTTTAAAACTATTTCTTAAAATCGTGTGTTTGGAGTAGCACGGATGTGGATTCACACAGTGCTAGCAGAAAAACAGGAAAGAACCGCTATTAGCTTTCTTGTGTTGTATGAAATGTTTACAATAAATGTATGTTTTTATTTTAACTTTAATTAGTTCATCTCTTTAAAACATAATTTATGAAACGCTTTTATTATTAGTTAAAGTGAATGAAGAAAGCTCATTCCAGTGGGAAACCCTTCAAGGAGATGACATAGATCAGGGAAGTGCCACAAAGTTATAAACCAAGCAATTTACCTGACTATCACAAGTTGCTCTAGACATCATAGTTTACAAACAAGAAATAAATTACTATGATGGATTTTCATGGAAAATTGCAATCGATTGCAGAGGGAGTTTTAAACGATTATACTAGTCAGTAAATTGCTTCACTTATATAAATTTCGTATTTACCATGTAACTTTATTTGCGTTCAACTTACTATAAAACATTTTTATTTGAGTAAAATCTTTAGAGTTTCCTCGAATTAAAACGTTTTTTTCTCCAACGGGTTTCGGAATAACTCCATTATCAAAACTTTAAACTATACACTTCTAAAAAAACAACTTACAGGAATCCAGTGCCTGTAATTGGAGCATGATTATTTTTTAATACACATTTTTAACACGGAACATTTGCTCCATTTTGAATATTTGTTAACCCAAACAGTTACTTTATTTTTGTCGTCTTATTTTCTTATTCATACTTTTAAAATTTAAAATAATGTTAGATGATATTTATGTGTTACAGGAACAACATTTTAGTACATTTTTGGACGTCAGTACTAAATTTAAGAAATATAGTAACATGGATATACATGTATATCCATGGTACACATGGATATATATATATATATATATATATATATATATATATAATTAATAAATTTAAAATATTTCAAAAACAAGAATACGTTTAGTGAATATATTTATTCAAAGCTTTCGCCGATAAAATTGTACCAGCATCTTCAGGAAAATAATTATCTAATAAAATACTTTTATTTACAATTTTGTAAAAGTATTTTATTAGATAATTATTTTCCTGAAGATGCAGATACTATTTTATCGGCGAAAAGCTTTGAATAAATATATTCATTAAACGTATTCTTGTTTTTGAAATATTTTTAATTTATTAACTGTATTACAAGAAAACATATCACCATATTTAATATAATACCATATATACTATAATATGTATTCTTTTGTATTAATAAAGAAATAAAACAATTTAAAAATACAAGAAAATTATTCTTGTATTTGTAAATTATTTTATTACTTATATATATATATATATATATATATATATATATATATATATATATATATATATATAAGTGTGTGTGCATGTGTATGTGTGTGTGTTTGCGTGTGTATGTGTGTGCGCGCGCGCGCATGTGTGTTTGTTGGAAAATCTATATAACCAAGTAGTTCATCAACAAAAAATAACACAGAAATATTTTTCTAAAGTAAGGTCACATTATAAGCTAGAGCTTAGTGTGTGATTCTAATTGTGCATGTTTTATACACTGGTACACAATTCTCTACTATACAAGTTCTCTAATCATAAGATGTTTTCGATAATCATGTTGTCCTAATCGGTGTTAATTCTACATTTCGTATGATGAAGTCCAACACTGTTTAATTCTAATATAATAACTACAGGTGCTGTCTACATATGTAAATCAAATTAACTATTTAGGTTCTAGACTTGTAATGGTTTCAAATTAAAACAATTAGGATATCATTAACAAGAATAAAAAATAGGAATTATATATAACCAATTTAACATATTAGGACATTTTTTTTTTTTTTAATAAAGCAAAACGAATTTTAAATATAATAAATAAAGACAACTCATTTGAATTTGTTAAGCAACTGTAAGATGTCAGATCGTGGCTGCAACCAAATACCTAGTATCTTTGGATGCTGTTTGCTTGTATTCAAAAGTTCTCATAAAGGAATCGATGAGTGTGGTTCAAAGCATTGATAGCGATGTTGGGGAATATGAAACTAAAGATCATCTCTTGTTTCTGAAATTATGCATATAGCAGTTTAACTGCATAGTAGTTTTTAGTTCATTAAACAATTCTATAAGCAGGAACGTGGCACACGAAAAGTTTCATAGAACCTTTCATTACGAGAGATCTTGAAATGACCGTTGAAGAAAATGTAGTTTCTTCCACGTATTTGTTACATGAAGGAAGTTTATATTTTTTATCAGCAGGAAAACCCAGAAGTTCTGCAAAGAGTGAGTTTGTTTCTTCCCTTCTCTGAAATGTAGCCCTACCACTAAAGTGAATGTAGGACATATTTTTACGTTATTACTTCAAGAGGAAATAATAAATGTATGTTGAATGTGCTCTAAATAGAAAACACTTTGTGACACATATATGTCACTAGTGCCTCGCATTATTCACACGATCTACTGACGGCTGCTTTTACCAGTATGATCTATAGATTACCTTATTTGCCTTAATCTGAACGTAGTTTTCGAGAGAATAAAATTAAATATTTAGCAATGCCCAAAGGCTTAGGAGAGATCCCATAGACTGAATCAGTAGATACATTACGCTAAAAGGAAACAGGAGAGTAGGATCGACCTTAACCAGAGATGCACTCAATAGGCTTTGAGTAAATGCAGCCACTTTAGAGACAGTGAAGAAGGTTTTATGCTATAAGGAAGAGTGCTATACGGAACAACTTCAGGAAGAAATGTAGACCAGGCAAAAGGTTCTGTTAAAGTCAATGATTCAACAGGCAATGAGGATAAATCAGGGATATATAGCATGCATATGAGATTTCTAAGGAATATATATCGAGGGTATTTTAGCTTAAACCGTCAGAAATGTTAAAATTAGAGGAAAGAGGCAATTCGGATATTTTGCGTATATTGTTTAGTTGGCTTAATACTTAAAATATTAAGATTTGTATATATATATATATATATATATATATATATATATATATATATATATATATTGAGAGAGAGAGAGATTAAAATATATATTAATAAACTTCATTGTATAAATAGAGTTAATAATGTTTCACTATAGTCTTCATTTAGTGAATTTGTCAAATAATTATAAGTTGAGTATATTCTGTTTGTTTACTTTGTGTATGTAGATAAGACATTATCTGTTGATGTTGTTTTCAACAATTACATGGAACTTTAACCATGTTTGACTTGATTATACATTATCATGATGACACCAACTTTACTGAAGAAAACATGTTATGATTAATACATTTTGTGTTGAGATAAATTGTGTTACCAGTGTGTATATTTTAAAAAATTAGCGGTTATCTATTTTGCAATTTTTGAATTTTTTTTTTTAATTACTTATTCTTTCCTACTGTTTAAATTACGTTTTTCTTGGTTACAAGATATTTGTAACACTTGTAGTCTTGTTAAATTTTTCATCTGAAGAACAACCTTTGTTTTACAGCTTCTGATGTTTTTAAAGCATTATGATGCAATACTCTCAAGAGCTACGTCTCATAAAACTAAATATTTGACAAATTTTTAAAGATTTAGTTGTTAATACTAATTGTTATTTGAAATGTGGTTAAAATTTCACTTTTAAAGGAGAATAAACCGGTTGCGTGAGAGTAAAACAATGTATTTAAAGCAGTTAAATCAAGATTCAGGTTATGTAAATGAAGATTATTGCTATTAGTTTAAAGGTTTTCAGCGCAAGAGTGGTTACATCAACGTGCATCTAATACCTACTCCATTACATTAATTGGAAAAGGTTTATTGCTGACAGTAAAATCTGATGACTGAACTGTCTTGAATGTAAAGTGGATAAAGTGAGTTCCTTGCCAAAGACAGTTCAAGATTTCCATGTAGTCTACAAGTTTTGAATATATTATGTAAAAAGCGAGCAAAACTGATAGGAACAAAGGTTGAGCCATATGTATATACTTTTCAAAAAAATAAAATAACTTTTTTAAATGAAAATTAATTTTTAATTATGATAAAGATTCAAAATATATCTACAGTACTTTTTAATTAACAACTTTTTAATTGGTTTTTTAACCAAATAGGTAATTATTGCCAATTAAATTTTTTTTAAACACTATCTATGATTTCTTTTGTTATTTACCTTTTACACTCCTTTAGGTAAAATATTTTGACTATTTCCTTGTTCAATTCTATTTTATAGTAAAGAACTAAAATTACATTCTTCACAGCTAAATATGCCTAGTTAAATGTCGCCGGTTGGGGCTTTGTATTTCATCCAAGAGATAATATTTATCTACATACATTTTCAGAGTGACCTATCATAGTTTCTATATCTCTCTAAAGCTTTATCCGACAGATATGACGATATCGCGAATCCTATTGGCAATGAATTTCCCATCACTGCTCAAAGAAAGGTTCGATGTAATATAAACTTTGAACATCTGTCAGGTACGTAAGAAGAATAAACGCTTGATTTGGTCCCTACCTTCCCAGTTTCATTTATAACAGACTTTATTAGCAGTTTTGGATTTTTAACGCCATCTCTAAGTCATTCTAATTCTTTATTATTAGTTTAGTATTTCAGTCATAAACTATGAAACCTGTTTCTTTTCCTATTTATAACTGTCTTTTGAGTTTTATGTTGGAAAAGTGCCATCATGTTTACATTTAAAAATATATACGAACAATTTATGGTCTAATCAACATTTCAACAATCTTTATAGCTGTACAGGTGTGTTAATTTTTTAAAAATAATATTCGAGCTGGTTTCTGAGTTAAAGTTATAAACACTACAAATATACACAACTCACAATAAAAAAACTTTAATTCCATACCCGTTTCAATTACTTATGTCATCATCATCATCAGTAATGCTACAACAAAAAGATAACTTTAACGGTTAAAGTCATCCAAGCTCGTATGAAATTAAAGTTCCATAATTGTGAAGTTATGTATTATTAATTAATATTATTGTGAGTTTTATTAAACTCAATAAAATATATGTTTTTTATTTTAATAATTAATTTAAAGCGTCAATCTTTTCCTTTCTAGTAAAAACATTATTTATTTTATTTTTCAACTTATAGTTTTTTCCTAACTGATATTAACTTCTGTTATTATTAAGAGATCGGCTATATTATCCATTGCTGGTTAGATATGACTTTCGGCAAGAAAACCGCTGATAAATTGTACAATAAAGAAACAACAGTAATGGAATCGTTTTCCTTTCACAATTGAATAAAGTGAACACAATGAAAGATAAAGTGCTATGGTCGAATTGGCTATAATACAACTCCTTTTTCACGAGACTTGTAAAGCATTATAATAGAAAAACAGTAGGTTTTAAGGCATTTAAGATGATTTGATGAAAGCCAAATATGCTTATCTATCGCATTTTTAGGAAAGTTCTTACCTGTCACATTCAAATTACAAGTAATTCGCTTGTAAATAAGTACATTAGCTTGTAATAAAGTACAGTATCCAACTAAACTTTACCTTAGCTCTGTATTATTAGTTTAGTAAAGATTTTTCTGCTTTGGTAGTTTAATAAACATTGTAATTATGAATAAAATTTTTACCTGTCTTAATAAACCTATAATACTATAGACCAGGATATTTTACAAGTCTTACTTAAGCTTTTTTTCCTGTAACAGTTAAACATTCTAGGGATATGTTCAATAGCTAAAGCATTAATTCAATTTAGTAGTATAAGTTACCTTTAGAGTGATTTCATATTCGTGCTATTTATTTATACTTTGCATTTTTATCTCTCTTATTGACAGAATTTCATATTCATAATTTAATTAACAATTTATCCTAATTTGATATTATTGTTTCATTTAGGCCTACGTTTTGTAGAACCTTTGTATTTAATCTTTAGAAAAACTTTGATTTTAGCTTCTCCTAACCCTCCTTTTCACGCCTAGAAAAATTAACACGGTTACAATCACGGCGAGGACTCCCTCACTCCAATAGTTTTAGTCTAGCAACAAATATATTTATTATTTTTACAATATTTGGAGCCTTACCGTCCTTTTTGTACAAAAAGATTCTTTTGCTCACTAAGTTAGTTGAAATATTTATCTAAATCCCTCAAATCCCAATAACAGACAATAAATGTGTATAGACAAGATGTACTTGGGTTTCACTAAAATATATTCGCACGTTTAGCAATATTACAAAATTAATTTAAAAAGCAGGGATTCCCCACATTGCCGGTAACGGAATCTTGATTCAATTACTTAGAAGAAAAAATGCGTATTCATCTTTTCTAAGGCTGATCAAAGTCCCTTGAACCTATTATACTTCTTATTTATTTATACATTCTGTACATTGTATCTCTCTTCGTTTTAATGTAAGGTTTATTACCATAGTCACAGTTATAGAAACATTTTTCTAAGAAAATGTTTATTTAACTTTTAAAAACATATTTGTTATCACAAAATTCATTTATTTCATTCAAATTGATTCATTAATTCAAATTCAAAATTAATTAAATTTAATTTAAAATAAAAGCATATTTACACACTCAGCCAATATCCCCTTATAAGACTTGATATTTATTATATGTGTAAATAATTAAAATTACCTTTCCTTCACATTTTTCCAAGTTTCTAAACCATTTTTACTTTAATATTAGTAAGGCCTTATTATTATTACATTTTTATTATTTTAAATATCAGCGTTTACCTCTTCACAAAATCAATGCTTTTGTAGCTTGAGACATACAATATCTTTTATTGGTTTGTTGATTGCTTTCAGATTGTTTTGCCTTTATCTTATAAACGTTTTTTTTTCTTGTTACTTTTCCACAGTTGTAAAATTCTTATTGTGCATAGTAATACGTCTTATATTTCATTAGTAATTATCGTCGTAAATTATTTTCTATTGATACCTCATTTAACTTTTGTTTCATTTTTTTATGTGATGTATAGAAACTAGTACTTTTCTTTATGTTTCTCATTATTTTTTATGATTCTTCAATGAAAGTTATTTTCATAAAAGAAATACCATCTTTCATTTACTTTTATTAATATGGTTTTGGCAATTACGTTTCAACTCGCACTAAATTTCAAAACTTTTAATAATTCTTAATTAAACCGATGATTTTTTAAATCAGTAAAATGTCTTTTTCTTCTATTTTCCAATCCTTCCCATTTCTTTATATCTAATTCTACATACTTAATTAGCCTCATGCCTTATCTTATCAGTCACTGCCACATGACCGCATAACTCACAGACATAATGCTATCATGTTTAGGTACCAAACAAAATTGTAACCATAATTCACTTTGTCGTTGTAATTTTGCACGAAGAATATTACGCTAAGATATTTCATGGCATTTGAATATTTTCTTTTCTAAGGAATTTACAATTTCTACAGTTTGGGTTTGTAAAAATATTTATCTTTGAGAGACATATCTGTTGAACATTTTTCCTTGATGCAATAAACGTTACGCCGCTGGAAAATATTCATATAATTTGGAAAGCAAAAAGCGAGCAGAAGTGTAAAGTTAAGGAAAATATGTGGAATATTTACTTAAAAGAAATTGAAATTAAATTCTTCTCGAAGATGATTTGTTTAGAAAATTTGAAATTCCTAATTCATACCAAATAGAGTCTATTGTTTATTTTATTTATATAATACATTTTTAATAAATATAAAATGCTCTGAAATATGACAAGGAATCTGAATATTTTATTAATTAATACGTATATTTGTAATTGTTACATCAAAATAATAAATTGTTTTAAAAGATGTTGTACCAGTTACTTAACTAGTTTTAAGTATCACTAGTTACATTGTATATTCACAATGTATACCCACGATATTTTTAGAAACTTATGTCAAAGGAATTGAACTAAAGAACAACAAAATGGACTTTATACCTTAAATATACTTTGGAATTTAAATCTCCTAGAGAAAATACTTCTACGCTACTACATCACTCTTTACTTTCATTAGATGCTAATTTTCGTTATAAATAATAATACAAAATTAGTCGTTAATAGCTTCACAAAGATTTGCTTTATAACTATTAAAACAAAATAATTAAAAAAATACTGCATATAGCCTACGTAAAAAGTCTATAATACTTTAATAGTGGATTCTTCTAACAAACCATAAAATTTTTTATGGACACAAAAATATATTAAACTCTATCAAACGTAGTAATACAATACTTCCATCTAATAAGAAACAAATTGGTATAATACGAATACATAGACCCTTAGATGTCCGAACTATATTGTATCGTAACGCTCCCAAGTAGTCACCCCAATTCTCCTCAAAATGAATATTAATAAAAATGGATTACTAATTTTAAGTTTATAAACTGTAATTTAATTAAGGAAAAATATTAAAAAGCAGTAATTATGTTCAATAACTCCAATGTAGATATAAATAAAGTACTTTCTATAAAACATCGAGTCCAGTAGTACATCATTACCAACTATCTCAACTGTCGCCAGTTACTGCGATAGAAAGCAATGCCAAGTTAACTTGTTATAGAAACATTTAACTTGATTTGTACCATTTTTATTAACCACACAAGGTCCTTAGCCCTACTTTCTTGGGAGAACCTCCGGCAGGAGTTAAAACGCCACTTCAATCATTTACCTACAACCATAAAAGAACACATGATTTCCTTCAAAGGAAAATACGTTTTTAGAAGATATTCGAGTAAATCGTTCCTGAAGTATTGACTGTTAACTATACAATTACTGTGAGATACAACTATACACACTTTGAGTCCTATTTACCTTGACATATAAACTCGTAAATACAACTAGACACACTTTGAGTCCTATTTACCTTGACATATAAACTCGTACATACAACTAGACACAATTTGAGTATTATTTACCTTGACATATAAGCCCGTACATACAACTAGACACACTTTGATAGTGCTATATACCTTGACAGATGTTCTCGTACATACTACTAGACACACTTTGAGAGTGCTATTTACCTGGACATATGGACTCGTAAATACAACTTGACACACTTTGACAGTGCTATTTAGCGTAACATATAGACTCAAACATACAACTAGACACACTTTGAGAGTGCTATTTACCGTGACATATAGACTCGTACATACAAGTCGACATACTTAGAGGAGGCTTAATTTAGTCTGGTTTGCATCTGGTTTAAAACTTAGTTTCGATATACCTTTGTGTACTATGTGTTTCAATAGAATCAGATACAACAAAAAAAGGGTGGAGTTTATGTTCGGATTACCTGGGAGTTTGTTCACCCGTGTTTAGTGTGGAGCATATAGGGTAAGTGGGAAGCATGAATGGGATGACTAATGCATTGGCATTAGATGTCAAGAAAGATGGTGGCTGCGACCGAGGAGCCTAGTCGTTTGATCGTCTGTGTTGTGGGGAAATAGAGGTTCGATGTAGCAAACGATTAAGCAGTGGTATTTGTACACAAACGTGTACTACGGATATATTTGCAGTATTTTAAAAATACTGACTGCTTTTAGGTTGTAAAAAAAAGGTTTGAAACCTAATGAACGGCTTTACAAAATTATCTGATTCATATGCAAGTAGTGTTACGATGTCTACAAACATCTAGGCGTGAAAGTCACGTCTCTTGCACAGTAAATAACTGTGGTAACAAAACTAGAAAGAACTTGCGTTATCGTTTGAATTGGTAAAGCTTTTTAGAGGAGTTGCGAAATGGAATACGTGACCGCCCCCAGTATTTTCTGTTTTAATTAAAACATTTTGCTGCACGTCTTTCTTATCTTTTCTCTATATAAACGTGAGTGATAATGCATTGATAAATTTTACCATCTAAATCCGTTGTATAAGTAGTTTTAACTAGAGCTCAGTCTATTAACCAAGTTTGAAAGCTCTATTTATTTATTTTATACAAATATTTTTTGTATAAAGTTAGAGCTATAATACCTAATATGCCATTTCATTATTATCATATTTGTTGTATCATTTTCACCTTTTCATCATTAGATTTTATTGCTGTCTTAGTGCCAGGTTTGATCTGGTTCAGAGCGAGCAAATACGAAATCAACACTTAATTCAGGTTTGTTGTTTATTTTGTATGCTGTTATTTTGTAATTTTCTTTGTTCATTTTGTTAAATACTTCCAATAAAAACGTAAAATACTGTTGTGGATATAAAAAGAGGACATCAGACTTGGTTTGTTGATGGCTTGATGGCAATAAAGGGTAGGATTTATATTTTAAGACCCATTTATATTTTATAAATTATTATACTTTTTAAACATTTTAAAATTATAAACTAGTTTACTTTATGAAAGGGAAAAAATGTGTGTGTTGCAACCCACCTTATTATCGCTCGCCATTTCTATCTATTCTTAATCACTTACCTATTGTTTAATATGCACTCAAGTGGATTCAACGACACGTTGACCTGACTTGGTGTTCCAAACATGCCCCCTACTGGTTACTAATATCGTGAGGGCTATATACTCATTTTGTCAGTATTTTGTATTTTGTTCAGCCGAAAAGATACATATTAGCATGAACAAATATAACATACATAAAATCATACCATGTGCCATTCTTAACAGGTGATCCAGGTTGGGCCGTGCAAAATACCATCCTGCTTAATTTTACCTTTTTATAGGCTCCTGTGTTACTTTTAAGCAGCATCTGGCAGTGGAACTTGTTCCTGGACCTTGATTTAAAAACCAACAATCTGTTAATATAGCTCAAATATTTCAAGTGAATGGAAACTCCTCTGTTGTAACATTAGGCTTTTATTTTATTGCATTTATCATTTTATGAATTTAAATACTCTTGATTTTTAACTTTGCAACCATTAGATTTATAGTTGGGAAAAACTTTAACGTTATATTTATTTATTATCACAGGGTATTTTGAAATACATTATAAAGATTTTTTATAATAATTTTAATGATAAAGAAGAATATAAAAATTAACAAACCTATACACTTCGTGTGTTCTACTGCCTTTGTCAATTTGCAGAAAATTATTTTAACATTACATATTTGATTAAATTAATTTTTAACATATATTTAATGTATGTCATGAATGTATTCATTGATTCTTGAAAACTAAATTGAAGTTTTATTTTAAATTTTCACAGTATATCATACTTTAATTATTTCCATATATTTTACCTCTTGAAATAATTGTTATTATGTGTTTATATAACATTCTGTTATGTAAATAGATGTTTAATAACTTTCAAATCATTTAACAATATTACATGGAATTGTTACTCATATTTAATATTTTAAATTTTTCAAACTTTTGCAAGAAATCTGTACTCTCTTCACCTTATTAAAAATTACCAAGTTTATAGTCGAAATCACTCTAATACGTTTACTTAAATATTCTTTTATTTATTTAAAATAAAAAACATGAAGGGTTTCTTCATGACTAAGCTGGTCTAGAGAATTAAATATGAAATTTGAATAATTTACATGCAAGAACTCGCCTTTTTGGAAAATCGCCTTATTTCATCTGATTTTTATGATTTTACACTCTTCATTATTATATATAAAGAAAAATATTTAACTTTTTTAACACTATTTAACACTTTTATTTAGAGTGAAGCTATAGTTTATTTCTTTACGAATTGAAATTCTGAAATATAATTTTCTGAAAAGTTTGGTAAATTTAAACTAATACATTTGACTGTAAAATATGACTTGCCAAAAGTTCTCACTTTCTGACATCCTCGGTTCCTGGCCCTTAGATCTTGTTGAAGCTTGGTTCTTCTTTTTCCAGGCTAGATTTGGATTTTCGGTCAGCGAAACCCTGGTAAGTCGTTACGATTTAGTTAAATTTCTATGAAATGGAAGTACCGATTGTCGATTCACGATTTATAACTTGCGTTATAAATTTGACGATTGAAACGCCATCTGGCCTGTTGACTGTTTTTTCTAGCTGAAAACTGACATAGTGAATTTTTAAATTTACGAACCCCCCTCAAAAACTTAGCGCTAGTGTTTATATTGGTCTCGTTGCCCTTCCCCCTCCAGCCATTTTCCTTGCAACATTGATGGCTTATTTTCGTATCTTAGATGGTTTCTCCCTTACATGAACCAGATGCTTGAAGGGAGTTATAGTACTTTTAATTCCTTATTGTCTATTATATTTACTTTTGCTGTAATTTTGTATTTACTAAAGTTTTATAGTTTATGATTTTACTATTGATTTTTCACATTTTGATTGTTATTTAGATAAGTAAATGGTGGTTGTAGGGGGTCTGAAATATTTTAAATTATTTTCTTGTGCTTAATTATCGGCACTACACCCACGGTTTGTCAAATTTATATGTTAATTACAATTTTTATTATTGACTATAAAATATTGGTATTTCCCACTCTGTTATTCTATGCTTTGCTTTAATTTTTCTTTATTATAAAAATTTCTATATTTGGTCGTTACATTTTAATTTTTGAAAATCAAATTGATAAAAATTTTAATTCCCTTAGATTGCAAGGGTAAACTGAACGTTGCTTTGTATGTGTGTGTGTGTGTGTGTGTTTGTGTGTGTGTGTGTGTGTGTGTGTGTGTGTGTGTTTGTGTGTGTGTGTGTGTGTGTGTGTGTGTTTGTGATGTGTGTGTGTGTGTGTGTGTGTGTGTGTGTGTGTGTGAGTGTGTGTGTGTGTGCGTGTGTGTGTGTGCGTGTGTGTGTGTGTGCGTGTGTGTGTGTGTGCGTGTGTGTGAGTGAGACACACAGTAGTCTAAATCTAATGTGACATACTTTTAATAAAAGTAAACATTTTGCAAGGAAGCTTCTAGGAGAGACTTCTAATCTTAATCGGAAGATAAAATTAAGTGTCGACATCACGTAAACGTATTTGTTTCGATTTATTTGGATTTAATCTTTGATCTTACATAAAAACATCTAGGCATAAAATAAAATAGTTTAGTGATAAGTGTTCCACTGGGAAATTAAAATGAGTTAAGCGGGAAAGTATGCGAAGTACGCTGACCCACTTCCAACACGCGGTCATCAGGGCGTAAACTGTTCTACCGAATTATATACATTTTTTTATTTAATAATTGCAACACATAATGTTACTGAGCGACAGAAATTCTATATTTATTGAATGTAAAATAAGACAATCGTTTCGAAACAAACCAAGTGGTGCATGTTAATTAATCTAAATAACGCATGATCACTTGGGAAAAGTATAGATCGAATAAAAACCAGGAATTAATTGATTCTCCCTAAACAGTGTTTGTGTGAAACGTGCAGCTGGATTTGTCACAATAAAAGGAATACAAATAGATGAATTGTTATATTTTTAATTTTAATTTAAACACTAGAACCTATGAAATGTAAGAAAATGATTAAGAAAGCCCTAACAGCAAAGATACTTTACGACTTTAGGATTTTCCTAACTGCCGATTTTACCTGGAACCTTGTATCCTTTACACTTGTGTTGGAAGAGATGAAAGATAATAGGGGAGTAAATAAAATGATCCTACTCTTGTATTAATATTAGTTCTGAGTGAGGAGCCACTTACCTGCTATCTATTGAAGTTTCGGAGTTTTTTGATAACATACTATACAATTTAAAAAAAAAAAATCAATTGCGCTTTTTGTGCGATAAGCATTTTTGAAGGATTAGTTATTTTTATTACTGATATTTAATATATTTTAATAGGTAATGTTTATAAAATAAAATAGCAATAGAAAAGGAATAAAGTTTACTTTAGATAGTAGTAATAATCTTTTTATTATTGTTCTTTACTATTCCTCGTAAAACCCATTTTATTATGTTTCGTATTTTGTGAGGATTTTATAACTGAAGTTCGTTTTAAATTATAAATTTAATAATCTATTTTCAATTATATACGTTCATATTTTGTCATGGCGATAAGAGAAAACACAAATCTAATATTTGTAATTTTTCAAAGGAGAGATATACGCAAATAAAAGTTCTTTTGAAGAAACTAAAGCTTTGTTTAGGGTTTTTTATATTTGTGGAGCAATGATGCCTAGAATTCATTTGTACAAAAATTCCAACTGGTTTGCATATAATAAGTTGTACAATGTCAAGACACAGATTATATTTCCTCTTACAAGTATTACATTTTGATATATATTTTGTTTTAATGATTATTGTAACAAAAAACGTTTATTTATAATATAGGTTATAGCTTTATATTTGACAATATTAGAAACAAACATTTTAATTACAGGTGTGATTGTTGCCCTAAGAGCTTAGACAAAACACAATAAATGCTGTGATAAATGTGGGGAAAGTGTTGGTAAAGACTATTTAGTTGAAGTATATGAAAAGTGTTTTGACATATAAAAAAGGAAATAATATTGCATGAGTTTGTTCATATCTTTTGTGGTATAAAAAAACATGTTTAAATAATTTTTGTTTTATAACACTAAATATTTTACTGATATTGACCTGAAAACTAGTTGGGGTAAAAAATTACCCCGCGCGAGCTCTGGTGTAACGGGTATTAGCGCGTTTCCTCTAGGGTTAACAATGAATATGAACTTTAAAGGAGGTGTCTCGTGTAATGTATAGCTATTTATCGCTTCGTGTTACCTGCATTATGTAGCCAGTAATTCACACGACAGTTTCACATTAGGGTTTCTTCAATCTCCAACCGTATTACTGAGGTTAATTAATCACTATTGTGTATCAATATGCTAATCATCTACTTAATTATATCATTAACTAGATAATTTCCGCACTCTGATTGAACTATTAACAGAATATACTCCACAATATTGCCAATAATTTTACTGTATATGGTAACAAATATAGGTTCGAGTGATAGAATTGCAAGATGGTGAGATTTATGGAACGACACAGTACAAGAAAGGAAGAGAGGATTTTCCATTTAATAGAAAAAAACGATTGTTTCTTGATTTTGCATATGTAGAAAAATGAGTCATCTAAAATCTATTTTGCTTAGAACTAAACGTTACTGTCCCAAGATAATCGATCATTCGATTAACAACATGGGACATGTACAGCACGGTAGGCAGCAAATATTGGTGAACCAAAAAAAATGTAAGTAAAAGAAATGAAAAAATGTAAACATCTAAGTTCTTACATCTAAACGATTTAAAAAAAGCGAAGAGCCAGAAACGTAATAAGAAACCATTTCAATAAAATCATAACAGTGTAATGAAATAAAATCAAGCCACAGCATAATATAACAAGCACTATATGGTATTCGCGCACTTTTTCTGCCTCTGTGAGCCTTTGGGTGTAACGCACAAAGCTTGCGTAATGAGAATCCCCCTTGTCTGTGACATTCAAACAGCAAATCCTTGACTTCCAGCCATTATACATTGGTTTCCCAACTAATTCAAGATTTTATAGAATTTTTAAAATGAAATTACATAATAATTTTCATGTAGTAGTTAAGTTTAGACTGAAACCAACATTTTAGCTCTAATTTAGTGCTTTATTATAAATCAATAACGACCCATGGCTTGAGGATAAAGTCTACATACACAATGTTAACTAATCGATCTATAACACAGTAATTTAAAACATATTTTATTCCAGATATTTGTATCTACTGTTAGCACGACCGATGTTTTAGTGTAATTAACATGGATGCTTAGAGCATACAAATACCCAAATGAAGTTCTGTTTAATTTTATAGCAAAAATAATTTCTATATGAAAATGATTAATAAATAAAACTATTTGTTGGTTGTACAAATATTATAATTAAAAATAGACGCAATGGAATAAAATAGATTTAAATATAATTTCAGTAATTCAATATTTTTTGGAGATTACTCTCGCGCTTTATTCGACGACCAAATTTTCATCAGAAGGTACAAGTGCAAAGAACTTTCAAAACAAACTAAATAACTAGGTTTAAGTAGAGGGAATCAAAGAACCACCCTATAACCTATTACTATCAGTGGGGGCCTTGGAAGTTATGGTTTGATATAAAACAGAATATGATTATACGTAGGGGAAATCGACCATAGGAGGTTCACGACTTGCTGCGTGGTTTAGCCCTGTTGTCAATTCGACGTTAAACTTCGCTCAGTCTCAATGTAGCCGTGGTGGAGTGAGTTACTAGTGGTGTAGCTTGTTCCGCTCTGCAATTTCAGCTTTACTTCCCTTAAATAGTTTTTTTCAAGACTTAACTGTCTCGATCTATATAGACATTTAACTCAGAATGTTTTTAAATCCCTTTTATTACCTTACATTATATATATATATATATATATGTGTGTGTGTGTGTGTGTGTGTGTGTGTATATCTTGTACACATTTTCAATCGATAATAAAATAAGTTTTTATTCATCCAATCAAGTTCAAATACATTTTTTTAAACCTATCGTTGATGACAATTAATTGATTTTATAAACATTTTTCAAATATTTATTCAATAAATAAATTCAAAAAAATTGTGGGTCTAGGTCTGTTTTGAACTGAGTATTTTATTGTTCAAAGTCTAGCACTTTTAAGTAATGAGTCAACTTTCCACAGATAGAAACAAACCTCTCAAAGATCTATATGAAAAACCTCCATTCTATAACCTTAAATTGTTGCCATGATTACAACACAATATCATAAATAATGCTCTAGGATTAATAATGAACGAAAAGAATAAAATTAACAAACTGGATTAACGTTATCGAACATTGATTCACAAACGGACAATGCGAAAGGAAAGCGAAAAGAAAATACAACACAATGCAAGCAACGAAATAAAAGAAAACGTATAAATAGTAACAAATTAAAATGATACCGCACATGAAAAGGAAAATAGAAAATTGCAGAAAAATTCGCTTTCTTTATTGTCACTTAATATTCTTATTCTGACATATGTATATACATATTTATATTAATTGTAGTTATAAAATAAATAGAAACTAAAATAAAATTTTTCTTTTTTACTTTAAGTAGGAATTGACTTTAAAAAAAATTATTTTTACTAATTTTCTTGTGCTACGGTAATGGTTATGTCACATCCTAATCTATTTATAGCCGTGATTAACGTACATTTGTTTACATTATGACAGACCACTCTTTCGGACGTCTATGCATTTAGGCCATTGTCTCTTATTTTTATTAGTCAGTTCATTTGCTTTTATTGACATTTCTATAGTTTATCCGTGTGTTATATATATATATATATATATATATATATATATATATATATATATATATTTATATACCCATTATTTATATAACACTATTATATATTTGTATAATAAATTTCACATTTTATTTAAATTTATGTAGATATTTAATGGTGAACGTGTATATATTTAGTTCGTATTATTGTGTGTCAAAGAATTTAATTAGTTTTCGAGTGTAAAAGGGAAACACTCATCGTATTACGGTCAAACTAGTTTTTTCTTTGTACAATCACTTTAAACTTCTAACCCATATGCATAAAAAAGATTTTATTATATAAGATAAGATTTAAAAAATTGTTGCATGTTATATATTATTAATTGCATACTTTTTCAATTCCCGAATTAACTCCGGTTAATAATTAAGTGGAGTTTATGCAATATACTTTACGCCTCATTATACGAAAAAACAGTTTTTCCATAATGAAGGCAGTTCTAATAGAGAGGATTAAATTCAGAATAAAAAATATGATTTTTTGAGTAAAAAATGAATGATTTTACCAACTAGCTACTCTTGAAGGTATTAGCCTCTGACAATGGTGGGTTGACTTTCACAGCGTTCGATCTGACAACACCGCATCCCTAACCGACCACAAACCCATTCCTATTCTACTTTAAATCAATGTATAGTCATTTTGACAAATAGTTAACTGATGTAACTTCAGTTAGGGATATAAAAAACAGCAAGAGACATGTATCTTTTTGAGATGTACTGATAGAAAACAATAAAAATCGTATAGAACAGCGATAGATGTCTTGAAGGTCCAATGGTACCAAATGAGTAACGTATTGATGACTGAATTATGGACGGATAGAAGACAATAGAACTCGTACAGAACTCGGCCAGATGGGTTGATGAGTGACTTTTGGACGGATAGAAGAACATAGGAAACGTATAGAATGGCAGCAATGTCTTGATGATTGAATAACTAACGGATAGAAGACAAAATAAGTTGTATAAAACAGGACCATATGTCTTCATGATTAAATTCTGAATCCTTGGAAGATAAAATAGTGTTATAGGACAGCAGCAGATGGCTTGATGACTGAATGGTCGACGAACAGAAGACAAACTAAGTTGTATAGAATAGGACCATATGTCTTCATGATTAAATTCTGAATCCTTGGAAGACAAAATAGTGGTACAGGACCGCAGTATAGGATGTCTTGATTGTTGAATGCTAGACGGATAAAACAAAAGTAAGACGTATAGAACAGGAGCAAATATCTCGATCACTGAATGATGGACGGATAGAAGTCAAAAGAAATCATATAAAAAGGGAGCAGATTTCTCGATTATTGAAGTCAGGATGAGTAGAAGAAAATAGTATAAAACAGGACCAGATGTCTTGATGATTGAAATTTGAATGGATAGAAGACAAAATAAATCATAAAGAACAGGAGAAATATTTTGATGATTGAATTCTGGATTCATAGAATATTGCTATAGTACAGGAGATGTGGTATGGAACAGGAGCAGATATCTTGATGATTGAATGCTGGATTCGTAGGAGACTGCTGTAGTACAGGAGATGTACTATAGAACAGGAACAGATGCCTTGTTTGAACAGATTGAATGTTGAACGGGTAGAAGACTGAATAGTGGTGTAGAGCCGTTATAGAACAATCTTGATGTTTTGATGATTGGATGTTTGACGGGTATAAGACAAAAGAAATGGTATAGAACAGAGGTCTCGGTGATTGAATGCTTAACGGATGGGAAAATAGAGTAAATGGGGCTACAGAGAAACAAGTAGAGGATTTAATTCTGAACAGAATACAGAAACATAATATTCGTGTTAGAATTAGATTATTAAAAATAGTTTCAAACTGTTGACTAACCGAAAATATTTTGAACAATTTTATCGACAATTAATGCGGGTAATTAACTTACGGGAATAAATGCAGCTTCATGAATAGCATCATAAATTTTAAGTATTCAGTCTAAAAGTTTAACTTTTTAATTCAATTTCTGTTTTAATCATTTTATGCAGTTATTGCCTTTGTGCTAATATACAGGTTGCAGTTGTGATATTTTTGAATAAAGTTTTATAATTTAATTGTTAGATATTAGTAAAATAATTAAGAAATAAATATCGATAGAAGAATTAATTTACGAGATAATTGTATCAAATGTTATAACAGTAATTACTTGTAACTTGTTGAGCTAAAGGTAGACACAAATCTCGTTGGGATCAATTTTGCAAAGTGACCTTGTGAGCTGAATTTCTAACATTTTTCAGGAGTACCCTTTGTCTGTTTTTAAGAAGTGGATCCAGATTATAGAATCACTTTTAAACTAACATTTATCTTCCAGCAGTGATATCAGTCTCGAGAAACTGGATAAATTTGTGAGAGTGATCTTGTAACTTCTCATTTTGCCAACTTTGGGCGTTCACCGGCAGAATAATCTTTCGATAATTTCTGTGAACTGGATCAAGGTCGAGTGTCTTTTAATGGGGAACAATTAAGGCCTCTAAATTTATAAATTTTAAAATCATTGAATTTACCATTAATAAACCATATAAAACATAGTGATACACGCCTCAAATGCAGTGGTTCCCAACCAAATGTTTTCAAGGATCCCTTTATCGGTCAATATATTGACTAGGACCCCTCAATTCTTAAACGTACATTGTAGATTACAGGAAAATAGTTTGAGTTATACTAGTTCTTAGTAAGTAATTCATGGTTTGCTTATCCATTTATTTTACGGTAGAAGTTGTTATTAAAAACTAAACTAAATGTGGTTGCCAAAGCTTATTACAGGTACATTCAAATAGTATTTTATTTGATTTTTTTAATAAAGATGGAAAAAGTAAGATTATCAACATGTTGAAATTTACAGGTCCAGGCAAAATTCATTAAACTCTGTTATAATAATATGTTGTTTTGAAAATGGATCTAATTAAATAAAAAATGTATCACAAGTTTTTTCCCTGAAAGGGGTTGCTAAACTTTAAAGGTGCTCATTTATGATTTCGTTTATTTGATTTGTCAAGTTTTTATCAGAAAACTCCAAACAATTTTCAAAGTGGGAAAATTCTTAAGAGACCATTGATGTACCCTTATTTTTTTACCATGGAACCAACTTTGTCTTCAACTTTGAAAATATCTATAGTGTTAACTTGTAAGGTTAGATTTAAAACATTCAAATAGTCAAAAACATCAACCAAGTAAGCAGTTGCAAAACGCTGAGAGAAGTCTTATACAAAATCTGTCTACTTAGGATGAAGAAGGAAGATTCTGACTTCATCCTTAACCTAAATAAAAAGTTGTCAATATACTACCTCGAGAGAGTCATCTTACTTCGGTATGAATAAGATGCTTCTCATGCTCATTGCCCATGTATATGCGCTACAAAGACAACAATATAAATCCCAAAGGTCGAGTTTTAATATATTTAATAATTTGAACTATTTCATTAAGAGTTTCTGCAACATATCATTCCATATCTGGAAGCACTAAAGATTGTATTCGATGAATGCAACAGTGAATATATTTTAATTCAACAGAAAATATTTTAATACCAGTAACATCTTACGAACCCTTGATACATTGCCCGCGGAGTCCCTGTTGGGAACTATGCTATTACGTATAAATTGATTGGAATTCTGTATTCGCAGCCTTATCGTTGGTTTAAAGGTTAACAACGTGAGACACTAATAGTAAAACATTTCCACATATCAACTTATGTCAAATGCTATAACTATCAAGGCAGTGTTTTATATTTTAATGTGGTAAAAAGCGTATAATACTGTCCTTATCTATTAAATTACCTTTACTGTTGAAACTAGTGAAAAAAATAATTTTTTTTTATTACAAAATAAATCATTTCACGTGTTTAACAAGGATTAATAACAAGCACAAGTAGAAAAACATAAATCAAATAAAAAATTTAAATACACAAACAATAATCGCACAAATGAAGGAACTACTTACGGAAAAACTAAATTACTATAGTCCTATTGCTTCTCATGCTTAGTACTTTAGAATTTTATAACTGCAAATTATCGTGACTAAAATCATTTGTAAATATTTAATCAGAACTAATTAATCAAGGATAGCACAAAACAATTTAAGACTACAAAGACAAATCGTTATTTCTCACATATCCGAAATTTGTAAACACAATACGATATGATAACGCATTAAAATGGTAACATATCAAGAGGGAATGATTTCTATTTCATTTATTTCCCTAATTATTATTTAATTTTATATTCTTGCATATAACTCTAACATGAATATAATTTCTTGTTTGTTTTATTACTGACGTTGTAGCTTAAATAGCGCAGCTCTTGGGACGCCCGACGCAAAATATTTACTGCTACAAAGCTCATTTGTATTCTGCCCAAGAGTTTTACAACAATGTTCTTGCCTCCAATACGTTTACATTGCGTAATATAACGCAAACATAGATTACGTTATCTACCCCAATGTAGACCCTATGTAACGTAATTAAGTGGAGAGTTCAATGCTCAGCTGTGGTGCTACAGACTTATTTTATTAAATATAGTTTGACGGCCACTAAATGAACTGATTCATTTTACATAGTAGGGTCATTGTAGTTGCCAAACAGCCATTACACTCTCCCTAGAAAATGAGTGGGTTTTATATTTCCCGGGCAATCCATTCCTGCCTAATTCTTTGAAAGATCTAGTCTCACGTAGGTTTCCGAACACACTTTCATTTACAGTTAAGCTTTAGAAATTGTTGTCCTCCTTACTGGCAAGGATTTAACGCCCACATATATCATTGTTTGGTAAACATTGCCATGACTACGAACATTATAGGAGCAAATCTTTGTGTTGTAGTATATAGAGAATATTTATATCTTGTCTGATAATAATCCTTTGTCCTTTACCTGGTTTGTTTTCCATCGGTGAAACTACAGCAGTGAGGGTTGTATTTTTAAAAGTAAACCTTTATATCATGCTATATTTAATAGTGAAATCTAACCAATAATCATTATCTCTATCTGTGTTTGTGTATATGTGAGTGTAAATATATATATAATTAATTAATTTATGTTTGTAGGAGGCTATTCGGTTTTTCTAAATTGATATTCGATTCTATTGTCCACACTTTCTGATACTTTACCAGTGTAATCCGTTTCCCAATCCTCCGTTTCAACCAAAATCGCAGTTATTTCAAAGGCTCTTTAAGCTCTTTCAATTGTTGACATTTTATTTCGTTAAAAGACTAGTGCCCTCCAGCTATTAAATTCAAGTGAAACTGCCCTAATATAATTTCACTGGAACAATTTCATAAGACCTACCTCAATGATAAATATTTTTAAATAGATTTGTATTTTTAAACCTATAAAATATTAAATAATTCTCAAATATGTATTGGAATCTTCCAAATAGGAGAATAGTTTTGTCATTTTTTTATTTCCTCCACAAAACTGCCATACATCTGAAAATGGTCTGATGAAGTATGTTGATAGTTGTTCCTATGTAAATGTCACTTGGTACGATTATCGAGCAGCATGCGTTGATCTTACTACTGTGGGACACTGACATTTTATTATTATTGTCACTTATATTATTATCAGTTATTCGAGTGTTATTGTCAGATATACTGACAAAGTAAACATCTACCTTTAGTGTTTATGTATTTGATCCACCATTAGCACTTATATGTTCGAACAAGTATGTTATACAAATAATTTTGTATTTAGTTATTTGTAACATTACACTATTTAACCGACAATTAGTACTCACATAAACTTCCTACGGTATGGTATTTTAAGAGGATTGAGCCTGCAAAAACCTATACATTTATAATTTTTCGATTCGTAGAAAAATGCAATTTGATTTGATTTGTGTCAATTTTGCATTTTTGTATTATTATGATATGATGGTGCGACGTCATCAAAATGTGCGTACAAATTTAATATATTTTATTCAAACATCTATAAAATATTTTTTTTTGGTTTTTAATGTAATTAATAAAATTAAATATTGTTAAAAACAACAAATTCTAGGGGAAGCTCAACTTCAAAAGCAAGCAAGATGTGTCTAGCCTTCATGGTCAACATGTAAAGCTGTCAAACACATGATACTGTTATGGCTGTTTACAGTGTACAAGAAATCTCTTAATCATATAAATATAGAACACTGTAGGAATACTTCCAGCATATTCTTTTGTATAAAAATATCCTTAATATGAAATATATGTAGATAAATAAGTATTTAGCAATAAAACGTTACATATATATATATATATATATATATATATATATATATATATATGTAAAAATTTATTCGCATTTTTATATTTTATATAATTAAATTTTTAATAATATAAAAAATAATCTTGAGGAAAAATGCAATCCTCATGTTATATTATAGTTTAATTTGCTTAGGCCCTCATAAATAGAAATTCTAGTATGAAAGGATGTCCCCTTTTACAACTACCCATTTGTACCTTTCTAGACCTAATATTATACTTACCACCTGTCCTTGCCTACCGTAACACCCTGAATATCCTCTTATTTTATTTATATATGATTTTGTTATATCCATCTTTTTTTCTTATTATATTCATTCTGTTATTTTTATTTTAAACCATTACTTTCCATATTTCCTTTTTCAATATGTATTCATGCCTCAAATTATCCCTATATTTTATTCCCTCCATTATTTATTATATATTTTTTAAAACTGAAAACATTTATTTTTCCATATTTCACCCGTTTATATTTAGTTATTCGTCTATTTTATACTTTTATATTTCCTCTACCTCTCGTCTTCCCTTACACATTTTTGTGTAACTACCGAGCACTTAAGATCAGTTTACTCTTGATAAGTAAGAAGTTTCACACCGTAATAACTAAAACACTTTTTCCTAATTTCGATTAACAAGTTGAGATATTTCTTCCTAACAGTTCGGTTAAACATTGAGGGTTATTTAAGAAGCGTTAATTTATCCTTAGACCTTACTTTTGGAAGTAGCCTTTACACCTATGTTGTATTTAGGAGGAAACACAAAAAAAAACAATTTGGAAAAAAGGTTTATTTTAAATTTTCTAATTTATTTTGAGTCAACTAGTGAAAACCACACAAGAATTTTGTGGTAAATATTAATCACTTACATTTTCCAAAACATTAGTATACATATTTTATTTCAAAAAATATTATATTTAAAAAATTTACATAAATAAGTTGTATTTAAATACATTTATTATCAAGGCTAAAACTAACGAGACAAAGTATTTAAATTATTAAACATCGCGAGAATCATCCGATTTTTTAAAATGGTTTTAATTAAAAAAAACAAAATTACGGATAGGCATTTTACCTTCTAAAGTATATATACACATTAAAAACTTGCTCTATTTTAGTGCTCACTAAATGAAATTTTGTAAAGAAGGAAGCAAACCATCACTTGAATATATCAATGAAGTAACAAGAGCATATTACTTTTTATTACTTGTAAAAGAACTTTGCTATACAGAAACAAAGGAACGCATGACTTATGTTTACTTGTTACTTTCCGTTGCATGTTTTCCCAATATAGAGCCACTTTTTGCATGAATAAAACTGTTGTAATATAATATAAAAGCAGCCAAAACTAACTAATACATTAGTTAACTGACCAAACATTTACAAATGCATTTTTGCAATCCTAGATAGTACATGCAACTTATTTGCATCGCATATGAACTCTAAATTAACACATCCAATGCTCAACATTTGAGTAAATGGAATATAGTAATTGCCACTGAAAGTCAAACATTATGTTCCACCATTTTCATAAATATTATTCATAACAACGGTATTTGATTAGACTAATATGTTGTACAAAGTATTAATGTTCAATGGACATGTTAAAGTTGCGTGTTGCACCTGGTTGGAAATATAACAATATGTTTAAAACAATCTGTAATATTAGATGTACAACAGAAGATTATACTGTCATTATTATTCCAATCGTGATTGCTCAATACGTTAAATTTAACTATAAATTTTCTAAAACGTCTATTGTTGTTCTACAAAGCATTGTCATAATCGTCTTTACAGTTATGCCCCTCAACACCTTGATCGTGAAATTAGAGTGTAGGGAAAAGCTTATAAATTACATCCTTTCCAAATAAACTAAACCTCTCAGCTTTAAGAAAAATGTCAAAAGTTGAGTGTTGCATAGATGCTTTGGATTTATCTTTGACTCATATTATGTGTTAAAACGTTGGTGAACCTTTGATACATCATTTTGCTTGAAGCCTTTTCTCATTTGAAAATAGGTTTTATTATTAAAACATCTTACATTTTTATGTTAACAACTCAATGCTACATCAAATTAAATAGTCTTGTGGCTGTAAAGGATCTAATAATGCATTTTGATTTAACTTATTTTCCAAATTTAGTCTTTTACCAGTAAAATAAATGAGGTTTGGGGTAATATTTTTTATTAATTTTTTTACAAAGTTTATGATGCATTGTTTATGACAATGCTTTATAGAACAACAATAGACGTTTTAGAAAACAAATAGTTAAAATTAACGTAACCGAATATATATATATATCACTTCCACAATATGTACTTAAACAAGAATCTTACTTGGTATTTATGCGAGTTAACTTTCAATGACTGGCCTTGTCATCATCATCGGGCATACTGAGCGGGGCTGTAGTAGACTGCGGTCGTGTGGAATTTCCGTTGTCATTGGTATACCGTTATGTTCTATTTTTGGATTCACTGCACTGTGCGAGTCTTTTACGTTTGTTTTGGGGTTAATTTTGTCTATTAGGTTGAATAATTTATGGTTTTTTTAATGTTATTTGTACTTGTTCGTTAATGATATATATATATATATATATATATATATATATATTTGTGTGTGTGTGTGTGTAAAGTCTACGAATACATCATAAAACAGGAATCTATGAGAATTAATCCACTGGCTAACATGACGACAGCAAGACCTCTTTTTGTAGGACATGCGTAGCCTCTGGAGACTGTATAAGATAAGGCATTGCTACATTGTGTGAAGAATTTTTAACTTTAGTAATAACTTGTAAAGTTATAGGTTTTTTTAGTTTGCGTTATACCACAGTAATAGGTAACTTTCATTACAAGCGAAACTTTTTACGAAATAGTTTTTAAGGTTTTAAAACAGAAAAAGGAAGGAACATTAGATAATAGGCCTATAGTACAGACATTTTTATTATACAGCTTAAGTTTCCAACACGAAAGCCAATTATCGGTGTGAGATAGAATAAAAATTGTTTTAATAGATCATTTATTTCTAATAATATTTTTGGTTTAACACAAATAGAAAATCATAAGAGTGAAATCATCATAACGCAAGCACAAATGTGTTAATGCCCTTTAGAGGTTTATCGGAAAATATTAGGGTGTACTCTGCCAAATGGACGTGTAGTGATGTCATTTGGTAATACGATTTGTTTATTGCGGGTCGTAACAAGCAATACACTGGGAAGTTCAATTACGAAATAGACATGATTGATTTTATTGCGCACGAGACGTCATCGTAATATTTGTCCAAAGCTATTAGTTTGGAGAAACAATTGTGCAATTAAAATGAAACACTTCAGCAGAATAAACGAAGCTATATAGCAAAGCATTTAGAGTTATTAGGTGAATTATCTAGCTGCATCACAACAATAGAGATCAACGATCAGTGCGTAAGTGAAGCTAAGAGCACGTCCATGCTGTTAGATGATCTTACTAAACATTAAAAAACGAACTTGATTATTGTGTATCTTGAGGAGAAAAGGAAAAAACAATGAAGGGAAAATATGGCACATGTAGGAAATACTTATGGGGAGACTGAGAAAAGTGTGTTTGGATGTGAAAGGCCGCGAAACCGTATGTGGGATTTTGGGACTGATGGTAACACCTTTCATCAGTAGTTTTATAACACACATGAGGTGGATGCTGTAGATTTAGAAGATACAAATTATTCTTTAGGAAGACGGGAGTTGCGAAAATTATGATAACCCATTGCACTGATTAAGAAACCATACAGATAATAACCAGCGAGACACTGATGAATAGTTCTGAGTGCCATTAAAATCTCACGCCCGTTTTTCAAAAGTCAAAAAGGTTCAGCAAGTTGCTCATTTGTGAGGCTCAAATGTTGATTTCCATGGACAATGGCATGCTCGAGATAAAGTAATTCGTGATAATTTATTTCAACACCGGTTGTGTTCACTTCAAAGTCATGGTTACAAATATAATTTATACAACTGTCTAATATAAACAGAATATATATAAGTACGGGGTTTACTTATATATATAAGTTACGTGTTATATTAAGCTTGAAAGGTTTTTAAAAAGGATTTTTATTTTTACAAACCTATGTTAATTACGAAACATTTGATTTTGAAATGATTACAATAATGTTTCCTATAATATTGTATTCTTCTAAATATTTTAATTCTAATGGTTCATTTACTGTTATTTTTACATTTTCTTCTGTGTTGTTTACAGTAGGGCAATATGCTTCACTCTTATGCACTGAAACTATGCACTGTGGAATTTCTAATCCATTTAAGTGTTTGTATGGTAAGATACCTTCTTATGAATATTTTGTATTCTAAATTTAACTGTTTGGCTAGTGCGGGCTTGTACAACATAACTCAATTGTTCCTGTTTAACTGGCGTGCTGTCTGTTTTATTACAATTTCCTTTTTCTGTATTAAAAATATTGAATAGGTATTTCTTCATCACAAAGTATTAATTTATTGTTTATAAAGTCTAAACTTATTCCTAAATCTTTTATATTATCCAGACCCAGTAATATAACTTCTTTTGAAGTGCCGTGTGCGGTGGTTACTTCAAACGGCTCTTTTCTTACACTTGTTTTAAAATTTTTCCAGCCTAGTGCTTTTCGTATAAACGATCTAGTACTACCTGTATCAATTAATATTTTATATTTGGTGTTTGTGTCGTATATAAAAAGTTATTCGTTATTTTCGCTTTGTAAATTCATTATTGAAAATTGGTTCCAAGGATTGTACATCCTAAAAAATTGTCCTGATCGGTTTGCATGGCCTCTTCTTCGTAGGCTTCTGTTAAATTTTGAAGTTCAGCGAAATACTATTGTTTTTCGGGATTTTCTTCAAAAGCGAATGTTTCTTGTCCGTTAGTCTGGTACATTAAGTATTCGTCATTTTCGGCTCCTTGTCCGGTCATTTGATATGTTTGTCTAGAAGACCTGCCTGTCTGTCTAGTGGATATACTCATAGGGGTAGGTTGATAACCTGTATTCTGTTGGAGGTACTGAGGTTTACTGGTATTGTTGGTTGATTGTCCTCTTTCAGGTTGGCCATGATTAGCAAAAGGAAGTCTATAGGAAGGATTTGGCTGTTGGTAAGTTTGTTTGGGTATTTTGTGATATTTAGATTCTGTGTGTATTGGTTTTCATACATTATAATTTTGGCTTTTCTGAAAGACTGGTTGTTTGTTTGGTTGTGCAAACATTTTGTTATTTTTGAATTAGAAATCATTTGTAAGCATGTTAAGTGCTTCGTTAAGAGAATTAGGATTCTTTGTACGAATTAGCGATCCTATGGGTTCATGCAAACCCCTAAATAGAACTCTTAAACCTATTTTTTGAACATATTCGATCAAATCATCTTTGGCCAATTGTCTTTGAGGTTCTTTAATAATGAAAAATGAGATCTGTAAATTTTACAATTTTTGAATTCTTTCATAGAATTTAAATGGCGATTCGTTAGTTTCTTGCTTTAATTCGGCCATCTCTAAATTTAACGTAAAACCATCTCTCTTATCTGAATAGCTAGTTAATAACACTTTTTTATTTCATGCCAATTGTAAGAATTTGAATTCACAACCATTTTTAATGCTTGGCTCTTTAATTTAGCCAGTATAGAAGAGAATAGATATTCATTTTGAAAAGACTCCGGATTTTCAGTTACATAAAACTTACTATTTTGTCACATACAGATATCTATTGAGCATAGTGGGCTCTCCATTATACTCTGGTATCATATCTAGATACTCCTTCTTTAATGTTGGCGTTGCCATTATTTATAATATTATTTTTTAAAATTATAAAAATTAAAATCAATAATATAAATAAAAAGTAAATATTCTACTTTCTTAATTATATTTCTTAGGATCTACTTACAAGTTAATCCAATATACTTTGGCCATTTGCACTGAACAATGTTTCACTTTTCACTTTCACGATATCCACTCTTGCTCTTAATAGATATGCACTCTATTAAGTTTTTGTAGATAATCACTCTACTAAAATTTTCGATACCGTTACAGATATTTGATCTGTAATTTATCGACTTTGCAGTATCCCTGTTAACGATTAAAATCAATAATAATTATGTTTATTAATTTTCTCGAGATGTCCTACCAACTGCGCCAGTTACGTGTTATATTAGGCTTGAAAGGTTTTTAAAAATGATTTTTAATTTTACAAACCTTTCTTAATTACGAAACATTTGATTTTGAAATGATTACAATAATTTTTGCTTAATAAAAGCAAATATAATTGGTGTACATTCAATCGGAGTGAGAAACGTCTTTTTGATACAGAGGCGACTTGCACACTGCCGTGAATCTGTTCTCACAATCTATATGACACAAAAGCATACATTCCTAGCACGCATTTTGTTTGGTTAACTGTTACAAGTATCGATTTTGGTGAAGTTAAACAGTTTTGTCTCATCACCGTTTATAATATTCCTAATGAATCGCAGGGCTCCCCTTGACATGTCGCACCCACCCTTACGCAACAAGGTTACTTGTATTATCTTCGTAACTGTTGCGAGCATATTATTTCAATTTTTCTTTTGTTTGACAAAACAAATCACTATTAGGATAATAACATCTATTTCATCAATTTTCATAATTCTTTTTGTGCATTCTTAACATTGAACAATTAAAAAAAGTGGTAACAATAAAAGCTTCAAAATGAAAAGTATACAATAAATCAATTTTTTACCTCTACTATATTTTCTGAATTATTCTGCGAATTAGAAGTGAAAGTTTTATTAAATATGGAAAACTGTATAATAATCATCTACAATGCATTATCTTAAGCCACGCCTAAATAACCTTGTTTTAATTAATAAACCTATGAAAAATAAACAAACTGTTTTATAAAGAGTGATAATTCCAAACTCTCAAAAAGAACTTACACTCTAGGCTAAGACAATATACCAATAGTATTTCATTTCCTCACTTACTCTTCATGTTTAAAACATATATATATATATATATATATTACGAGCATATAAAATTCCAGAAATCAAGTTTGCAAATCACTCAGTTTGATTGTCGTCTGCAAGACATCTTGCCCAGTCAACCCCACTAATGATAAAAGGAAGAATAATACAATATTTTATTTTTTTTCGTAAATAACTATCACTTACTTATAGTAAGCCTATTTTTATAGAATTGGATTTTAGTGAAAATAATTTGTAACACAGTATAATATTATCCACTAACCACTATGGACACATGTAAAACAAAAAAATACTTGTTTTTTATATTTACTTATGGAAATAATTTATAGAAAAAAATATATATTATACACTGGAAGACAAACTGACACTTTCATCCCTCCATACAAATCGGTTTCTGCGTGTTAGGTTAGGGAGATTACGTGTTCCTAAAATAAAGTAGTTACATTCCTAAATTTAATAATATTTTTACAGAGATTTTGAAGAAAATATCATTCTACAGTCATTACTTTTACCGTCTGATATCCAGATAGACCAGTGCCCGTAGGAATTTACAGGACAACACGACCCCTTTTGTACCTCAAAAGTTCCACCTCAACTGCCCTAGAAAGTGGAGTAGAGTACAACGGTTCTGCATGGAGGCGGGTCTTTGCCTTCTCAGCTGTAAACATTGCAGTCACCGTAAAGGCTAAGTGACAAGCCAGCATCTAGTGCCTTCTAGACCTACTCTACGTTTACCACTGCCCTCTCAGCTATAAACATTGCAGTTATTGTAAAGGCTAAGTGACAAGCCAGCATCCAGTGCCTTCTAGACCTACTCTACACTTGACCTCCAAGCTACAAGTTTTGTAGTTACTGTAATGGGACAGAACGTAATTAGAGCGAGACAAACAAACGCTTTGTAAATGGATACGTCCTAATGGCCTCTACCTAGGTTCAAACACAATTATCTCTGCAGGAATTGGAAACAATTTCGGATTAATTAAAGGGCTTTTGTGTGGTTACAGCTCTCGATGTATGGTATGGCAGAAAAAATTAATAGTATATACAAACTTGTAACATTCGTAAACCAATACTTGCACTTCATTTTATGTCCGTTTTAGAACTTCTTTGCATTAAATGATTTACAGGTACCAGAAACCGGGCGGGTCCACAGGTGGCGGATAGTGGGACGGCCTACAGAAATGTAGGTTACCTGTGAATAAGGATTCAGGAAGGTTTTTGAATATGCAGGCCTGGACCAAGGCTATGGTTCAAAGGTGAGGAATTATCCCTCCTCGTCAGTCAACCGGTTGGGGGTGGTAGAAATAACTGCTCTGACTGGGGAGACTGGGGTAGTTGGGAATTAAGTCCTCACAATGCTACTCTCACCTCCCAGGTGAACCAAGGGCAATGCGACAGTGAAGTATGGGCGGGGAACTACCCTAACGACACAGTTGTAAAAAAGAGAGTAAAGCAGGCTGTTCGCTCCATGAGCAACAGTTAATAATGTCCTGAACTTGGGGTGTGCTTCAAGGTCAGTGACTGAATACCCAATCCAAGGTGGAAGGCATCGTGCCGAAGGATGAATGGCTGCAGGGTATAAAATGCAGTTGCACACGATCCCCTTGAGGAACCAGACAAAACCTCATTGTATGTTGTCTTGCCAGGGCAGTGGGGGCTCTGCTCTGGTCGACCGTTATTTCCCCCATACTCGTGGGACGTTAATGGACCAAGTAATTAAAAGAATTGATTTCGAGACTGCACAGACAGCGGGAGCCAATGAGACGGCAAACCGTGAGTCTGTAGCAGATATGTCAACGGCAACCATCACTGGGGGTGCGGGGGCGGCTGTCAAGCTGCCGACTGCAGAAACCGGTGAAGTGGCTGTAGAGTTGAGCACGCTGTCTAGTCCTGGGGCTGCTCTGCGGACCCAGGCGACTGCAAATTAAGCAGAACAATGATCAAGATCCTCCAAGTGAACCTACAGCATAGCAGGGCGGCGAGTGCTGTCGTGTGTAGGATGCTGGACAGGGGAGAGGTGGACTTGGTTCTCATTCAGGAGCCATGGATTTCTGGAGGACGAATATGCGGGCTGGCGACATCTGGAGGTAAGTTGTTGTACGATAAGGACTCCGGTGTTCCCAGGACGTGTATCCTGGTTAGGAGGGGGTTGAGTGCTTTTGTACTAACGGACTTCTGCTGCAGGGACTTAATAGGAGTGACGGTGGAGCTGCGGGCGGAGGGGAGGATGAAGAGGCTGAAACTTGCCACGGCATATCTCCCCTTTGACTACGCGGGGGCTCTACCAACACAAAAGCTGAGGAGGCTGGTCGAGCACTGCGGGGCTGTGGATGAGGAGCTGCTGGTGGGGATGGATGCTAACTCCCATCACACTTCGTGGGGAAGTACAGGTTCCAACACTAGAGGTGAGGAACTTTTAGCTTATCTTAGCTCTAAGAATTTACTAGTCTTAAATCAGGGGGAAGAGCCGACGTTTGTCACTAGGGCCAGACAGGAGGTCCTGAACATTACGGTGGCATCGAACCAGACGGCTAGGTATGTACTAAACTGGCATGTGTCGGATGAACCATCTTCTTCTGACCACAGACATATTAGGTATGATATCTCTCTAAATCCAGCCATGCTTCGGCCAACCAGGGATCCAAGAAGAACAGACTGGGACTCCTACAGGAGGGACCTGGGAGTTCGGATTGAGGAGGCTGGATTGGAGTATGGTGGGAGGAGAGAGCTAGAAGACTCTGCCGCATTGGTTGGCGAGGCTATAGTAGAATCCTTTACTGATAACTGCCCTCTCAGTGAGGGGAGAAAAGTAGGGGATCCGTCATGGTGGACCAAGAAGCTAGCCAAACTTCGGAAGACCACCAGGAGACTCTTTAATAGAGCAAAAAAGAACGGGGAGTGGGACCAATATAGGAAAACACTAACCGAATACAACAGAGCAATTAGAGAAGCACACAGGAAGTCCTGGAAGGAGTTTTGTCAAGAGATTGACAAAACTCGGGAAGGGGCACGACTGCATAAAGTGCTCTCTAAGGACCCAGTTAACCCGGTAGGGATGCTAAGAACCCCACTGGGAAATATAACAAAATCTGCAGAGGAAACTGTGGAAGAATTAATCAGAACACATTTCCCTTCGAGTACTCTGAGGAAACTTGGGGGAGCAGATACTGAACCAGTTGCCAAACTCTCCACAAGACGTGGTAAGAGGGAGGACTGGGAAGTGGCAAGGAGGATAGTAACTCCACAAAGGGTAAGATGGGCTATTGGCACATTTAAACCCTACAAATCTCCAGGTCCAGATGGGATCTATCCTGTGATGCTGCAGCAGGGAATGGATTTGCTGGTACTGGTACTTAATAAATTATACAGGCTAAGCATTGCTCTAGGGCATGTGCTGGCAGCCTGGAAATCTAGTAAGGTGGTCTTTATACCTAAGCCTTTCAATAAGCTTTCAATAACCCCTCAGTGGAGATGATGGTAAGTGGTACAAGACGTCATGGAGTGGATGCAACCACTTGTGGTTGGATAATTTCCATGTTAACAAACAGACGCATTTCTGTAGAGGTGGCAGGGGAGGTCAGAAGGGCGGAGACAAGTCTGGGCCGTGCACAGGGGAGAGTTCTCTCTCCTCTGTTGTGGTGCCTAGTGGTTGACAACCTTATTGAACTCCTGAATGAACAGGGGTACTTCTGTCTAGGATATGCGGACGACATAGTTGTTCTGATCCTGGGCAGATTCCCTGATACAGTCCTTGAGGTAATCAGAAATCCTCTACGACTGATTGAAGAGTGGTGTAAAAAGGAGAACCTTAAGGTAAATCCAAAAAAGACTGCTCTCATTAACTTCACCAGACAGCGAAAAGATCTGACGACCAGGATGCCCCACTTGTTTGGTGAATACCTTGAGTTTGTGGGGGGGGGGTGAAGTACCTGGGAGTTACTCTGGACAGGAAACTCACCTGGAACCCACATCGTGAGAGGACAGTTAACAGGGCCAAAAGGGCACTGATTACTGTGAGAAGAATGGTGGGTACGAAATGGGGACTGAAGCCATCAATGATGCACTGGATGTATCTGAGGGTGATAAGACCTATGATTACCTATGGAGCTCTGGTGTGGTGTACAAAGGCCAACCAGGCACAGACAAGAGCTAAACTGAGCTCTATCCAGAGATTGGCCTGTCTGTGCACACTGGGAGCGATGTCAACTACACCAGGTGCAGCAATGGAAGTAATGCTTAACCTCCCTCCCCTTGGGCTTGTCCTTAGGGGAGAGGTGAGGCTGGCGGCATGGAGATTGCGCAACTCGAGCAACTGGGCTAACCTCCCAGATGTCTCGAGACATATGAGTATCGAGTGCGTGGTCAAAGAACCCGTCTTGGAAATGGGCAGCGACCACATTACTCGAATGTTTGCACCTGACCAGGTCCACCAAACTGTGATGGAATGGTCAGGAACATTAACATCGGGAGCTCAGATCTGGTACACAGATGGCTCCAAGATGGACTTCGGCACTGGAGCGGGGGTGTATTGTAAAAACCCAAGGATAGAACTAGTTTTTTCCTTGGGGAGGCATACCTCTGTCTTTCTGGCCGAAGTATATGCTATAAATGCGTGTCTGGGAGAGATAGTGAGAAGGGAAACACATGGGACCCGGATTGCTATTTTCTCCGACAGTCAGGCAGCAATTAAGGCACTAAACGGACACGTGGTCACCTCGGCCATAGTCAGGGAGTGCCTAATTAACCTACAAGCTCTGGCAAGGCACAATCAAATCAAGATAGGTTGGGTGCCAGGGCATAGTGGAATACTTGGAAATGAAGCCGCAGATGCGCTGGCCAGGGAGGGGTCTTCGACTCCCCTGATTGGACCGGAGCCTACGGTAGGTATTTCCAAATTCATGGTCAAGATGACAGTACGAAGGTGGATGGCTGAAAGACACTGTGAGCACTGGATCAGGGCCGAAGGGATGAGACACAGTAAGCTAACCCTTAGGAAACCTTCCTTGGGGCTGCAGAAGAGTCTCATCTATCTGTCTAGGCAGGAATTAAGGATAGCCACAGGTCTACTCACGGGACACTGTGGACTAAGGAGACATTTGCATAAAATGGGTATCTACAAAGATGAACCAGTGTGCAGATTATGCGGGCAGGAACTGGAGACTGCCACACACATTATTTACAGATGTGAAGTACTTGCTGAGAGGCGCTTCAACCTCTTTGGTGATGGAACGGCTTTGGTGGATGCTGAAGGTAAAACTCTAGTCAGGAAACTCCTAAACCTGGTAAGAGGGAAGGGGTTATTTGACTATATCAGGGAGGTAAGTACAATATACCTTAAGGTAGCAGTGCTTCGGGCAATTCAAACCCGCTCCCAAGTTAAAAAAAAAAAAAAAAAAAAAGGCTAAGTGACAAGCCAGCATCCAGTGCCTTCTAGACCTACTCTACACTTGACCCCCCCAAGCTACAAGTTTTGTAGTTACTGTAATGGGACAGAACGTAATTAGAGCGAGACAAACAAACGCTTTGTAAATGGATACGTCCTAATGACCTCTACCTAGGTTCAAACACAATTATCTCTGTGGGAATTGGAAACAATTTCGGATTAATTAAAGGGCTTTTGTGTGGTTACAGCTCTCGATTTATGGTATGGCAGAAAAAATTAATAGTATATACAAACTTGTAACATTCGTAAACCAATACTTGCACTTCATTTGACGTCCGTTTTAGAACTTCTTTGCATTAAATGATTAACAGGTAAAATCTATTCTCTCACTTATATTTGTTTACAATCTCTAACAGCGCAATCTAATAATAAATACTGATATATAACTCAAAACTAAAACTCTAAACTCAACACTGCAAACTAAATTATATAGCTGTAAACCTGATTTTGGTATTAAACTTACTTACTTTCTATAGTGAAAGATCTACATAAACACGAGGTAACTTATAATCTAAAAGTCAATACCAGCAATTATAATTGTATCTGTGGTAACATATTATGATTTACCACATAACACATTTGATTTATTTCATCGTTTTAATTGAATGTAAATGAAAAGTTGTATTCATCTTTTAGTAAAGACTTATATTTTTTTTTCAACTCCTTCCTTCCATAAGGGAGTGTTTCCTTTATCTCTTCATTATTATTTCATATTCCAATATATATATATATATATATATATATATATATATATATATATATATATGTATACACAATATTTAATTTTGTATTTTATCCTTTCTCTTTAACTCACCATATAAATAATATACATATATTTTGGCCATCGAAATAATTATCAATACATTTTTAAATGAACTCAATTAGTAACTGAAAATCTTTTCTACAGTTTTGTAAGGTTCTGAGTCTCAGGTTTTGCTCCTTTCAGCATTAAAAATAACTATATAACAAGATAAATAGAGACGTTTTTCCATCATGTGGTATCATCTATATCATATTTTTCATGTGCGGTATAATTGAAAGGGATTTAAAAATGATCCTAGTTTGGTTTACTTAAACCTTGAGTTACTAATTGAATAATGTATAAATCTATTTAAAATAATTCTCTTATAATATAAATGTAAGTGTAAAATTTATGTATGTAATAAATAAATAAACAATTTAAATTGTAATACAAAGTCTGATGTTAATATTCCTTTCTAAACATTTACCTAAAATCAACAGCTTGTACAGTAAAAGATTTTGTTTTTATAAACTTGGAAAAAGAATTTCTTTAAAGAAATGTATCTTAAGATGTGGCAGCATTTTACCTTTGTGTTTATTTCTCTTAAAATAGACATTTTAAGCTTATCTGCGATCACAGTGCCAGTGATAGCTTATCCTTGCGCATTTAACAAAGTTATTTTTAGCACAGATTTTATATTAAAAAGTTACATGAAATAAATAATTTTCTAGGTAAATATTTTACCTACGTTTAGAAAAAGTGCTTTAAAAGCTTTTAACCAATTATAACTACCAAGAAAAACAAGATCAACTGATTCACTTTCAGTAATAAGGTAGAAGAAAGAAGAAAAATAAAGGGCATTCAGGGTTTTATGGTACTTATGATGCAATTAAAGTGTCTCATTAAATATTGGCTAATTTGCGAGTATTGTGCCGATTGTATAGGCTAGCCCAAAAGAGTCTTTAAGTACTGTGCGAGGACATTATGACACCATCTTGAAAATATTTCAGTGAAATGATGCGACTCATTATTATACAAAACAAAGCACGAACCCATTGAAACTTACAGGTTTAGTTCTAGAGTGAAAAAAAACTTATTTCGTTTTTGTATTTCTACAAATGCAAATGATGTTTGTAATATAGGTAGATACAGATTGGTTATGTTGTATGAATGTGAGACCTGTACGTATACGGCGTAGAATGTAGGCCTATTTACCCGGTCCTTAATGCGCCTTAACATGCTGGAACTTCTTTATCCGGATTCTACGATAGAGAACATTGTCATCCTAATGACCAAAATGGTATAACTAGACAAAAGTACGAGCAAGGGAGAGAGATATCAAGGACACTAAAAAAGATAAATAAACTAATTTATAAAATGGTAAACATCATTACCTTGTCTTTTTTCTAGTATTTTATGCTGCTTATTTTTATTATAAATCTATTTATTACTTCCTAATATAAAATGTAATACCAATAGACGACGATTATTGGTTGGTTTCAGTTATATCTGGAGTAGCAAAAGAGAAGTTTTATGAAATTAAAAACGAATAATATGTCATTATGTGTGCCTCTTACAACTCGGTGTTTCCTTTCCTGCTTACTAGTATTGGGAACTATTTTCACGCCACTAATTAAAGATTAAAGCCAATATTTTATATATAAATTAACGAATTATAATGAGGTGGAAATATAAATACAAATACTTGACACAATTTAAAATTGTAACGCAAATCAAATTGGCATTGTCTAACTGAAAATTTTAAATTACTTCTATTGAGGTTTTAAGTGTATAAAGCTAAAGGGGATTGTTAAAAATATTACGTTATAACTTTCCCTATTGTTTCCTTATGATCTCACAAACATCTGCCAACATTTCTTAGGGAAATAATTTCCCTTTGGTTTTGGTGATCTATTCTCTAACTAACCATCTCTTGAATGTTTCTGTTATTTTAGAAATATTTCTTGTTGTTTGCTTTTTGTCTGAACATTTAGCCCAAAGAGTTTAACGCTCTTGGGACGCAGACGCAAAATATTTACATCTACAAACCTCATATGTATTCCTACTGTGAGTTTTACATGAATGTAACATTCTCTCTAAGAAGATTACTTTACACAATAAAACGCTAATGCAGTTATTTTATCAAAACTAATCATTTTAAAGTTTATTATTTTGTATGGAACGTTATGAAGATGAGAAGTTACAGGTAATCCAGAAGAGATTTCATAAAACGCTATTAAAAATATTTTAAGACCTTTTTATGGCCTTGTATTTTCGTTTAACCCGTCAGTAATTTCGGTTTAATTGTTCATGGAAAATAAATGGAAAATGCACTTTAATAAATGTTTTCCTCTCGTATGAAAATACATATTACTTTTTTCTTTGGTCACAGTTCGTTTTTTATCGTAAACTACACTTTCAACCGCTGAAGAGTGAGTTACAATACAACGTTAGAACATTTCAATGGTGCTAAGTTGCTAGCAGTGTTTAACCTAAACGAGGGTTTTGTAACGATTTTATTTAATTTTCTTGTGTTGAAGTTCTTTTATTACTTATTTTTTTCCACTATCCCCACAAACCACTGATACGTTTTCCACGTTCACCCATTTTCCTAATAATCCGTTTCAGTTTTCTTGGAGTTACTTTCTTATCGGTAACTCTACTGTATTCCCAGGAGAGATCTCTGTTCACTTGTCCCCCATCAGTTATTCTCCGTCTGCTAATACTAGCTTAGTTTAATGGTTATACTAAAATTAATTCACGGCTGTGTTTATACTTATCTACAATACATTCAGTTTACGTTTTAACATCTTATATCCACCGCATGCTACTGACATTAACTCAAGGAATTACCTTATATACAATTATTTAATCAGGATTTTCGTAACAATAATCCTTAGTACATTTGATGCATTGTGATATTCGTATTCAATTAATATTCATGGAAACTTTGGTAGAATGTGAAGAACGTTTTAGAAAATATAACTTTCATCCTATAAATGGTAAACATTTTTCAGCAACAAATGTTTAAATACAAATTCTATAAATTTTTGTTTCAAAGTGAAATCGGATGTGTTTAATTTTGTTAAATTCAACTTTCATACGATTATATAAGGGTCATTATATAAACAAAATTGACCAATGGAATTATCCTATATAAAACTATTATATAGTATTTTATGGAGCTATTAATATAGCATTTTAATCGCTGATTGAATTTATGTTTCTTCTGTAGCTTACATCTGCAGTTGAAGTCTAATAATACATTCTGTTACGTTTGGGAATGTGCGTTCAAGTCTGGCGGCCAACGTGAAAAGCTGTCATCCTCAGGCAACTTATCCAATCTCAAGTGAAAAGGCAGCGTTTTGCTGGAGCTTTACTTTCTATAGGTTTTGTATTGAATTAAATATACCGGCGAGTTTTATTGCAACCAGTCTTGCCAATACGATTCTCATAGCATGCGATAAATCTTGATTTTGTGACGATTAACGAGACGTGATGCACGCTTTCCGAATATAATGATTTCCATGACTCGGGTGAGTCGAGTAATTTAATGTTCTCCTGACTCGTGTGATAGAAACTGGCTAACTATTTAATATTACGCTTATGGCGATACATAGTTATATTCTTTATTATGAACTTTAAAGATTGGAGGAAAGATTCAGGGTTGAAGCAGAAGTCCTGAGATTGGTGGACTAAAAGGAAGAGAGAGGGGAAACAATAAAAGATAGGAAACGTGTTCTTATGATTGAATTCTAAATGAAAGGATGACAAGTTGAAACATTTATGGCAGGGACAAATATACTGATGATTTGATGTGCTACAGAATTAGGTCAGAGTTAAACTATCAGGCCAGATTCTTCTGTCTTAAAGTTTCTTTGTTGAACAAAGTACAGGCAGAAATAAAGGTGTAAGGATAAATCAGGAATCCCTAAGATCCTATGTTAAACGGAAGTGAGATAAACGTACAGCCAAGAGAAATTTTTCCTGAGGATTATTGCTGAACGAAACGCATAAGGAAAGTAACATTTAGAGTAAAATGTCATTTTGTACTTTTTTAGGATAAGAGAAAACATCGGCTACATATCGAAAGCATAAAATTACATATACAACTCGTACAATCAATAACTTTATTCGTAGTTGTTTAAAATTACAAACACATTATGCATTAAGCTTGCCTAAACCGTTCAGTAGAAGGGAACAGAAACTACGTTTGGAAAGTTTCTTGTTTCGTGATATTTTATTACAAGAAGAGTATCACTGAAGTTAAATTGCATTGTGCATTTTCATACCATTTATTTTGGAGCTCAATGGCCTCTACGATAATTGCGTTAGGTACTTGCCCTTGAAGAAGTTTTAGTTGCACGAAGAAAGTTTGCTTTTAAGTTAAAACCCTTTTTGAAATAATTATAATTATAAAACTTTACTTTGGAAAGCACTTTTACTTTGACAGGGTGTTGAGAGTCTTCGCTCTACGAATGTTAAGTGGTACAGAAAAATGTTTAATTTATTTGCTATTTAAATAAATGTCTCTGCAAACATATTGTCGTACAACCTTTAGGTGCTAAATGAATGTTTTATTTATAAGTTCTATGAAGGAAATATTTCAATATAATTCCCAAACTTCAGAGAAAAAGATTTTTATCCAAAATCAACAATTTAGACATATTATTTTCGTACAAGCATATAATGCACAATAAAACATTATGAGAATGGCTGGATATTCTTCTAATTATATTCTCTCTAATTCAATAAAAATCATAAATTTCAACAGAAAATACATACTTCCAATATTCAATATTTTCAAAATAAATAGATGATTCTCAACGATCATTCTACATTCTTTTTGCATTCTACAAATTCAATTCCTAAATTTTTCAATCATTTCCATGCTTAGATATCTAACATTTAGACAAAACAAATATTTTGACAAGAAACACGTTTCAGAGATCTTATAAATTTATTGTTCTTTAAAAAGCTTTTATATTATTTTATAAAGTATTTGCATAAAGACATTCTATTTAAGTATAACGTAATTTAGAAGCAAATAAACTTTCCTTTAAATTATAATAATATACAGTTATCTGGAATATGTTTAATTATTTCTTATGTTTAAAATCAAATGAGTAAAAACACTAGAATAAATAAATTACTTATCCTAAATAACAAAATTAAAGGATTTACTATTTACGTTCATTACCTTTAAGAAGAAATTCATTTTACTCGCTAATATTTGTGTGATGTTATAAAATAATTTGGGAATTAGGGTTCCTGTGATTTAAAGTTCTTGTTCTTGGGAAGGCTGTGAGATATCAACACCCCCCCCTGGTTCAGGTTCGATGACGAAGTGTTTCCAGTGAAAGTTAATAAATGTTCCTAAAAATGTATAAACCTCTTAGCTTATAGCCTACTAAGGTCCGCAAAACTATCGGATTTTTTTCAGATACAACTAGATGTTCAATAACTGTTTTTTTGTCATTCTAAGGCAACCGGCCAGTATGAATGATACGTATGGCCGGGCAAAGATATTAAATTTCTATGAATAAGACAAGATTTGGGTAGGACATAACACCGCGTAGTACAGAATGTAGGTAATATTAGGTCATCACAAAATCGTACTTGAGATGATCATACTGAATATATACTATATTTAATGTTACATATATGTCCTATTCTGTTCAGGTAATGTTTACAATTAGTTGTGATTAAAGAACGATTTAGTGGACGCCGTAATACTGGTTTAACTTTCATTAACGGTTAGAGGACTTTGCTTTTGAAAATCATTCAAGTATTAAAACCAACCCCCTTTGTGTCAGATAATCAATAACATGCTTTAGAGATAGGTTGCATTAAGCGTTAAGCTCTTACTCGTGTTTAAGTTAAACGGGATGCAGTGGTTCACGCTTCGATGCACGCTTATACACAGCATTAAAATGTGTTATTACTTTTATTAATATTATTTTTATCATTTAATATTTTTAATAATATAATTAATTATTTTTAATATTAGCCTTTAACCCTTCATTTATCAGCATTGTTTTCCGAGAGGAGGTAAATTTCGGAGATTTTAGTTTTTATGGCTGCCCAATCAGCTGAACTTCATCTTACGTTTAAATGCGTTATATCATTGGCCTATCAATATTGTTTATTTGGATAACACCTTCGCTGTTTTTGTTGTGCTGAGAGATAGTTAATAACATGTCTGCTTTACTTTAACTGAGTTTTTCGTTTCTTATACTTGCTGTAAATAGTGTTACGTCAATAAAAAACTCTGAAATAAATAGTTTTATTTGAACTGTGAACAACACTGTCGACGTGACGGCTATGTTTTTTAAGAGTTGAATAATGAAACTTTAGTGAAGTCATAAGTAATGTATCTGCATCACATGATTTCGAAACTAAGAAAGTCAAATTCAAGATATTATTTAACAAAAAAATGAGCGAGTGATTCATGTTTCCTTGGTTGCAATAAAAACTTGGAATTTGAGATTTACAGTGTTACCTGAAGCGAAAAATGTAGACAACATAATTTTAACTTTTGTTCCTCAAAAAAACCCTTTAAGGGTTTAAGTGTCAACACTTGAATTCCTTTCAAGCATCAGCATCTCAACCAAACTTTATGTGTGACCGGTATCTACTGTCATTTGATGAAGGAAAAACATTGGCTTCTACTTGACTCATGATGCATTGCTTTACATTGTATAAATGAAAGCCTTATTCAATTAGAATTGCTTTTCTTTTCCCCTTTAAAGTAGCCTGACAGGCGAATACTTATGAATAACGATTTAAAAAATCAAACCTATAATTCCTAGATTAATTCCGTCGCTACGTTTTCGTTCAACATAACTTTATGTTAGTTACAAAGTAAAGGAACTATTACATGGGAAAAGATTGTGATGTTGAAACGTTTCTATAAATTTCAAATAAAAAATTTCATTTGTCTTTATTCCAATTTATATGCTTGATTGTAATATCAGGTACATACAAACCGATAGAGTGCTAGATCCATCCACACATCATATATCCATGAATTAACCTAATAAAGAAAATATGAAGATTGTAATTTTAAGATTAATAAGACATCGTATTAGAATTGCGTGTATATAGAAGTTTCACAGCTTCTTCTTTTCAGACAATATCGTACATCGTTGCAATATTGGGTAAAATCAAGAAGGTTAAACAACACTAAACACTATTCATAGACCATCAAATTGTTTTGTACATTTTATTCCCTAAATGGATTTCCTCTTAAGATGGTGTGACATACAGAATACAGCTACATTTAGCTTTGTGGCTGTGAAATATCGATGGCATTGCTGCTACTGCTAGATTCTTGGTGACGAAGTAAATTTATATTGTGATCTGGCAGTAACTCCACCAGTGTATCTTGAGATTGTCTTCACCACGATTGCTATAAACAAATTTAGCATTGATCGCCTAAATGAAATCAATGGAAAGTATTACAATTCGTTTCCAAGTGATTTACTAATAAGTGAAGATAAACACCTACTTACATGTCTATATTAATATTCAAAGAAATGTATTATTGCACGCAGTACCTAATATGAGGAAACGGCTAGAGTCTAATAGTCGTCTGCGATAAAAAAGTACAGTGACACGCGATTGGATAAGCGTTGAAATCAATACAACTAGTTATACATTATTTCCTCAATTCTTCAAGTACAACAGAAAAGTGGCTTATAGCATTACATTGAACGCATAATTAGGTTTTCAACTTGGTTCTTGGTTATAATATATTTTGAGCAGCCCCAGTCTTCGTTATTTCGTTTTGTTTGCAATCATTGTTCGATACTCCAAATGCCTAGATATATTCTTTCAGAGGTGTGAAAAATCTTCCACAATATTGTTTATATATATATATATATATATATATATATATATATATATATGCATACATATTCTCTTACTAAAAAAGGTTGTGTACAATGAGAAAAAATCCTTAGCTGGAGTTTAGTATTGGTAAAGTAAAGTTCTCCCATGGAATGCGCAAAACCCTGTGAATAACGGTTTCTTCTGGAGGACAATATTTCCGTTTAGTAACAAAAATTGGATACCGATACTCTTAAGTATGTGAATCTGTTTTTATAGTATCCTCGTAGTACTGGGAGGAGCAGGAACCAACTTTACAAGTCCTCATATGGTAATATGTAAACTTACATGCTTTATTACAGAAAATTGAAGCCTTTGTTCTGCCAGTGTTAGGCCCTAGATATGGGGCAAGCCTTACATCCTACTGAGTTTTGTACTAAATTTAGTTAAGAATATGGCTAATACGTTTTTACTTCTATTATAAGCTTGCACAATATTGCTAGGAATGGCAAAAAAATGAGCTGAAAGAAACATTTGTATTGGGTTAAACTAGATAATATGTATTTATGAGTAATCTTAAAGGCTTCAGTTAATAGTAGCCTCTTAAAATTAAGGAGCTCCAGAAATCAACTTACCATAGAATGCGGTTAGAGCTGTATGGAAAATAAAATATTAATTTATTTTTTTAACGAAAACCGCCTAAACCATGGCAGCGTTATACCTTTGATGTTACTAAAACCTCACAAACCGCAGAGAACGACAGATTCTGTGTTGATATTAATTCGTGTTGAAATAACGGTTTTCCCTTTAATAGGTAGAACAAAAAAAGCCTTATCCTATCAGAGCAACATTCTGTCCAGTTACAACAAATGGAAACATGATCATAGCCAAGTATGTTTGAGGATTTTGTCGGTTGTTTCCTCGTAAAGCTGGATATACACTATAACGCAGGCGCTGATAATGTTTTACTTCAAATATTGAGCAACACTCAAGTTTCCAACGAGATTTAGCTTAAACATTTCCAATGATACTGAAACCTTTTCGTTACTGCTTGACGTCAGCCTACAAAGATTGACTACCCAGTTTCTTTTTCGTATTTATTTAATTGATGATCAAATTACTTTCCAAATTACCTTCAGGTCTACACAGGTTAAAACTCAAAAAGAGTACTCTATTAAAAAGAGAACGATTTAAATTTTGAAAATGGAGCTACTCCGAAATGCGTCAACAGAGGAAAATATTCTAACGTTAGGAACGTTATTCACAGAGGTTATTTTAAGGTCGCTTGCCGTCCTTGGTTTTCAGTTTTCTGCTTTTCAAAATTCGAAAAATATTTCGCAATTTTCTGAATTTCAAAAGACTTTAAATAGAATTATTAAATAGAGTTCTTATCTTGCTCTCTTCAATATGAATTTCGGACGGTGCCAACAAAAAATTTCCTAAAGCAATAATTTATTGCCAAATAGGAAGCAGTAATATATTTAAATATAAAACCTTCACAGCAATAATATAAAAAAAGAATTGATATTCAGTCTCCCACAGTTTCTTTAACCATAACATCAGCTTTATATTATTATTGTACAACCAAATCTCTTTGCATTTCTTTAATATGTCACTTTATAGCTGTTAAAAAGTGCTACACGCGTTTATAGTAAATTGGTTCTTGTAAATATTGCTTCTACTACATACCTGTAGGTTTGAGACATGATTTATACTCTTGGTTTGATAGTCTATTTTTTAAGTTACGAAACCTAATTTGATTACAAATATAATTATATTAGAAATATAGTTTGTTAGAGTGACGTTTTACACCTGTAATTGTGACCAGATAGTTCATTTTAAAACAAAATCTATATCTGAAAACATTTTCATTAATTTTTTTGTAAATACTTTTGTATAAACCTGTGCTGCAGATTGTATTCCTTTTACTTTAAGTCTCTTTAAAAAAATATAACATTCAGCTGCACATTTCTTGGTACAACTGGTGAAACTGCCAAACTTAATTGTTACTTAATAATGTAAGTACTTTTTAATTTGGTTTATTAAATGATTTGCATTTTACCTAACTTAAATAAAAATATTTCTCCGTTTACCACCCGAGAGCTTAAACTACAGAAAATAACCCGACAGCCTCATTGGAATAAATTAGTTGCAAACTAATTTTCTTATAAATAATTTGTTACATATAGTTAGGGTTATAAAATATTTGACGACCTAACCTGAAGAGCTGGACCAAATTCATTTGCATACTTTTTTGTTTACAATATAACTATTTTATTGTCATCCCATGCACTGGAACTTTATTATCAAACAAAATCTGTACCTAACTGAGTTATAATATTTAGTTTTTTTTTTTATTAAAGCGTGTGAGAATTTGGTTAAATAAATTTGCACACTCTGTATCAGAGTTAGAGTTATCTAGTAACTGTCATTTCAAATTGATCCAACGTGATGATTGTGTTAATAAATATCATATAATGGCTTATACCATGACACAAGCAATGCTGAGGAAGAAATACAGCCAATTACCTGACTTATTTGCCTTGAAAAGTAATAGAAATAGGATTTTATATGTACATAAATTTCTCCGACCTGGAATCAGTTTGGCAGGTAGTTTCTCTGAATGAGATCCAGTCTCTGTTGAGATCACCAACAGATAATGTGATCGCTGTATATTCAAGACATCCCTTGAATTAAACAAGTAATATAAACACAAAAGTTTGTACTCAGTTCTGACTTTATCAACAAAAAAAATTATATTATCTATACTTTTAATAAATAATCACAAATAATACAAATAAAGTAATATAGCCAATACGTTAAAACAGCTGTACCACCACAAAGGCTATTACATTTACCCAGGTGTTTGGGAAATCATATAATATCACTTATTTTAAGCCAAATGGAACGAAATAATTAGCACATTTTGTGAAAAGTTTTATCCCATATAAAACTAAAATGAATTAATGACCTAATAAATAAAATAAAATAAAACTGTACTAACATCAAGGGCATCCATTAAAAGTTCTAAAAAATGTATTTGAACTTTATTAAACGAATACAATTTATTTTACTAACGATTAATAATTTGAATAAGATAAATAAAAGGAGAGGGTAAACTAAAAGAAGGAATTGAAAAAGAGTAAATTTTCTCTGTATTAAGATATTAAGAGAATATTCTCAGTCTCATGTTCTCTGAGCCGGGAAGTAGAAGCAATCGTTGAGATTGAATATCCCAGACAAAATATTTTTAGTCTCATGTTCTCTGAGCCGGGAAGTAGAAGCAATCGTTGAGATTGAATATCCCAGACAAAATATTTTCAGTCTCATGATCTCTGAGCCGGGAAGTAGAAGCAATCGTTAAGATTGAATATCCCAGACAAAATATTCTCAGTCTCATGTTCTCTGAGCCGGGAAGTAGAAGCAATCGGTGAGATTGAATATCACAGACAAAATATTCTCAGTCTCATGTTCTCTGAGCCGGGAAGTAGAAGCAATCGGTGAGATTGAATATCCCAGACAAAATATTTTCAATCTCATGTTCTCTGAGACGGGAAGTAGAAGCAATCGGTGAGATTGAGTATCCCAGACAAAATATTTGCAGTCTCATGTTCTCTGAGCCGGGAAGTAGAAGCAAACGGTGAGATTGAATATCTCAGACAAAATATTCTCAGTCTCATGTTCTCTGAGCCGAGAAGTAGAAGCAATCGGTGAGATTGAATATCCCATACGAAATTTTTTAAGTCTCATGTTCTCTAAGCCGGGAAGTAGAAGCAGTCGTTGAGATTGAATATCCCAGACAACATATTCTCAGTCTCACGTTCTCTGAGCCGGGAAGTAGAAGCAATCGTTGAGATTGAACATCCCAGACAAAATATTCTCAGTCTCATGTTCTCTGAGCCGGGAAGTAGAAGCAATCGTTGAGATTGAATATCCCAGACAAAATATTTTCAGTCTCATGATCTCTGAGCCGGGAAGTAGAAGCAATCGTTAAGATTGAATATCCCAGACAAAATATTCTCAGTCTCATGTTCTCTGAGCCGGGAAGTAGAAGCAATCGTTGAGATTGAATATCCCAAACTAAATATTTTCAGTCTCATGTTCTCTGAGCCGGGAAGTAGAAGCAATCGTTGAGATTGAATATCCCAGACAAAATATTCTCAGTCTCATGTTCTCTGAGCCGGGAAGTAGAAGCAATCGGTGAGATTGAATATCCCAGACAAAATATTTTCAATCTCATGTTCTCTGAGCCGGGAAGTAGAAGCAATCGGTGAGATTGAGTATCCCAGACAAAATATTTGCAGTCTCATGTTCTCTGAGCCGGGAAGTAGAAGCAATCGGTGAGATTGAGTATCCCAGACAAAATATTCTCAGTCTCATATTCTCTGAGCCGGGAAGTAGAAGCAATCGGTGAGATTGAATATCCCAGACAAAATATTTTCAGTCTCATGTTCTCTGAGCCGGGAAGTAGAAGCAATCGTTGAGATTGAATATCCCAGACAAAATATTTTCAGTCTCATGATCTCTGAGCTGGGAAGTAGAAGCAATCGGTGAGATTGAATATCCCAGACAAAATATTTTCAATCTCATGTTCTCTGAGCCGGGAAGTAGAAGCAATCGGTGAGATTGAGTATCCCAGACAAAATATTTGCAGTCTCATGTTCTCTGAGCCGGGAAGTAGAAGCAATCGGTGAGATTGAATATCCCAGGCAAAATATTCTCAGTCTCATGTTCTCTGAGCCGGGAAGTAGAAGCAATCGGTGAGATTGAATATCCCATACAAAATATTTTAAGTCTCATGTTCTCTAAGCCGGGAAGTAGAAGCAGTCGTTGAGATTGAATATCCCAGACAACATATTCTCAGTCTCATGTTCTCTGTGCCGGGAAGTAGAAGCAATCGTTGAGATTGAACATCCCAGACAAAATATTCTCAGTCTCATGTTCTCTGAGCCGGGAAGTAGAAGCAATCGTTGAGATTGATTATCCCAGACTAAATATTTTCAGTCTCATGTTCTCTGAGCCAGGAAGTAGAAGCAATCGTTGAGATTGAATATCCTAAACAAAATATTTTCAGTCTCATGTTCTCTGAACCGGGAAGTAGAAGCAATCGTTGAGATTGAATATCCCAGACAAAATATTTTCAGGGCAGGCTGTTGTCTATGAATGAGGTTCGCTCTTGATCAATATATTCAATTCATGATAAATATATGAGACTAGTTAATGCAGTTCCTAACGGAGCAAGCACTATAAAATGAGTCCGCCCTCTGAAAAAATGATCACGTGTTTTGTCCTAAATATTGCAGAAACATACCATACTTTGAGTATAGATTTCATCCCTTGCTATGAAATAATTTCACTATCTATCAAAATAATAAAGAGATATATAGTTTCTGAAATTCCTATAAATGTTCCTCGTTTTGTACGGGAGTTTCTCTGACGTAGCTAACTTTTATTCAAAAATATAAAGATAATTATATACTCGCTGAAAATACCTGAACACATACCTTGCTCTGCAAGGCAGGTTGTTTGAAATATATATAAATATATATATATATATATATATATATATATATATATATATATATATATATATATATATATATATATATATATACATATATTGCTATCACTCTCTGTTCAAATTAGCAAGATATATTTAACAACTGAATATCCCATACTGTGGAGTAAATCTGCTCTCTATCAAGATCATCATTTATATTTACTATATATCTCAGGCCTATGATAAGGATTTTTTTCTGACCTAAGACTCGATTCTTCAAAGTAGATCCAATCTATATCAATATTTAGGTAAATGCGTTCGCTTTCTATAAATAAATCATGATAGTTTAACAGATTTGTTTATGAATCCCAACATTTTAAATTAATAATTAAAGTCTTTAATGGAGAGTTTCCATGCAAAAATCAGGTAGTACAACTAAAATATTACTCTTGACGTAATTTTGTTTTAGAGATAGATTAGAGATAACAACACAATAATAGGCAATTTTAAAACAAACAAAATAAAAAAATGTCAAAACAAATTTGTAAGAGGTTTTAACCGAAATTATTATGAAATGCAAAACAATAAGAAATATGAGAAAACCTAAAATTAGATTTCACGAATAGTCTGGAATGGAAGAGTGAAGGAGTGGCATACTTTTTAATGGGTTTTGTAGTCAATAAAATACATATAACAATATCATACATTACTCCCTAAACACAATAAATTAAAAGGAAAGTGGGCAAATGTATAGAAATAAATTGAAGCCCTTATTAAGGTTTAACCTAGTTTCCAATTGTAACCAATGTTGTGGCAGAAAGACTTTTATCTGGACGTTTTAATGCGTATAAAGCACGGATGCGAGCATGGTGTATAACACAGTTCTTCACAGCCTTAAACCTCACAATTTGCTCAAGGTGCCCATGGAATGACTTCGTTCGTCACCGATGGTTTTCTCACTAGCCAGAAAATATTGTTTTAAAATTTCTTGAAACTTTCCTTGAACCGTTTTAACTGAGAGTGATACAGCTGATCTAGGAGTTGATGAGCTAACCCCATCTCCAGTCATTTGATGATATTGTAATCCATATTTTCGGCCACAAGGACCGTCCTCAGAACTTCTACGTAACGCCAAACCCAGTATGGAGGCCATATTTGCCTGATAAGACTTGACCTTATCAGCGGAAGTCATGGAAAATTTAGAACATATCGCATAGAAGACGTGACAGATACTCGTTGAAGGAACATCATACTTCATACTACCTCGAATCTTTGAAATATTTGTTTGCTATTATACTGTGAACATTATGTAACACAATGTACTCAAGTACATTTAGAAACTAAACCTTAGCTGGTTCTGAAGTTTGCTTTGTTTCTAAGTTGAACATTCAAAAGTTTTGAAGTTACCAAGGAAACACAATATTAAAAAAACAAACTCATTTAGCATTTGGTGAACTTGGCAACTTGTCTAATTATAGCCTCTATATGTAAAGCAAAGATTCTATATTCTTTCGGAAAGAATTATGTACTCCACTTCAATTATATTTTGCCAGGTAACAATACCACTCGTAGGGCTCGAGACTACGTTACGGAGAGTACAAGTAATAAAGGGATGACTTTTCTTTACAACTCTCGTTTTAAATATTTCAAAGTAGGCTGAGAAAGTTGTCTAGAAAGTCGACCTGAAACCTATAAGGCTCTAGGACATTTTATTGTATAAGGCTGGATAATATATACTAAAATTAGCAAAATACACGTAATACATGGTATAACTTATTGTATATTGATGTTATACGTTATATTATGTTTATTTCACCTTATGAATATTATGTCAAGCCAAGAAAAAAAATATTGAATTATTATGAATAAACACTTGATAAGATAAGGACATACCAGCCCCATAATAGAGAATATGGGTGATGTTATGACTTTACTGTCTCGCATCCGAAGTTGGCGTACTCTCTGTTGAGGGCATAATATGAGGTATTGAGGACCCCCCCCCCTGTAAGAAAAAGGAATAAGAGGTTCTATGAAGTTATATCACTATATAAAGAAGTGGTATATGAAGGATTAGGGAGGAATTAGGTAGGAAGATTACAAAGCAATCTTTTAGTGGGACGTACGTTGGGAATTTATTGAATTACGTGGATAATGTCGCATAAAGCTGATATAAGTAGTAGTAAGGGGTTTGCTGTTCCCACCGGGCGTACGCAGCCGCTTCTACCGGGTGTACGTAAATGGCGTCATCACGTTGCCCCTTCCTTGGCACGGAGCTCCAGCTCTCCCCCCTCTCAGTTCTCTGGTTCAGACAAGTCTATCGCGTTGTGTAATACGTAAATTGGACGTAAGAGGATAGAAATAGAATTGGCACAGCATCACTGAGTGGCTGTAACCTAGAGTAAAACGTTCCCAAGCCAAAAGATATAAGTGAACATCATTTAGAGATAATTTAGGAAGTTATTTGTAGAAAAATGTGTGTGAAATGTCGATGCGATGTTGTAGATCAATGAGCCTCTTTGGATCATAAATATTAAAGATTAGGCCTCTACGAATGAGACATTTACAAGGATTTACAACTGAAAAAGCGCAGCTGTTGCGGAAACACACACACACACACACACACACACACACACACAAACACACACACACACACACACACACACACACACACACACACACACACACACACACACACACACACAACACCCACACTACAATAAAACTCACACACACACACACACACACACACACACAACAACAACAACAACAACACACACTCACACACACACACACACACACACACACACACACACACACACACACACACACACACACACACACACACACACACAAACACACACACACACACACACACACACTCACAAACACACACACACACACACACACACACACACACACACACACACACAGACACACACACACACACAAACATACACACACACACACACACACACACACACACACACACACACACACACACACACACAAACAAACACACACACACACACACACACACACTCACAAACACACACACACACACACACACACACACACACACACACACACAGACACACACACACACACACACACACACACACATACACACACACACACTCACAAACACACACACACACACACACACACACTCACACACACACACACACACACACAAACACACACACACACACACACACACACACACACAAACACACACACACACACACACATACACACACACATACACACACACATACACACACACACTCATACACAAAAACACACACACACACACACACACTCATACACAAAAACACACACACCCTCTCACACAGACATACACACACACACACACACACACACACACACACATACACACACACACTCACCACACACACACATAAACAAACACACACACACACACACACACACACACACACACACACACACACAACACCCACACTACAATAAAAGTCAAACTCTCTTTGGAATACACTCTTAAAAATTCGTATACTTCATTATCAGGTATATTTATAGTCATAATATCTTTTAATAATGAATAATTGTATCCGTCAGTATTGCGTTTGATTAACACCTTTCGTGCAGACACTTAATAATCGTAGTGGGTAATTCAAGGCTATCCAAATAATACACAATTGAAATAACGATTTATTCATTTTAGGCTAGTCAGAACAACAACAATGACAATGTCAACTGCAACAGTGAGGAGGGGCATTGCGAGAGAGATTCATAAACAGGCTCGTAGGAATTTTCCCACTCGTCATGTTGAGGTGAAAGGATTGTATGATCTTTACCAAGCCGACCTTGTGGAAATGCTGTCATTCGCTAGAGCGAATAAAGGTTATAAATATATTTTGGTTTTAATAAATTGTTTTAGTAAATATGCGTTGGCGGTGCCGATGAAATCTAAAAATGCTGTTGAAATGGAAAAGTCATTACAACCGATTTTAGATACATATTCTATGCGTCACTTACAAACCGATAAGGGAACCGAATTTTTTAATTCGAAAATTAAATCCTTACTAAGTAAATACAATATAAATCATTATTCTACGCATTCCGATAAGAAAGCGTCTATAGTTGAAAGATTAAATAGAACATTGAAAGCGAAAATGTGGAGAGCGTTTAGCGAGCAAGGAAATTATAAATGGCTAAACATTTTGGGCGATATAGTTGAAAATTATAATAATACCGTGCACAGAACAATTGGAATGCGACCCGCCGATGTAAATGAAAATAACGAGCATTTAGTACTCAGGCGTATAGTTGAAAATAGACAAAAGAAACAGCAATCTATACGCAACCGATTTAATGTGGGCGATGCAGTTAGAATCAGCAGGTTGAAAAAGACTTTCAATAAAGGTTATTGGCCGTCTTGGAGCCACGAAATATATAAAATTTGGAAAGTTGAACCAACTATTCCAGTGACCTATAAACTAAAGGACGAATCTGGAAATGAGATAAAGGGCGGTTTCTATCAAGAGGAATTGAGTAAAACAAAATTTAGTGACGTATTTCTCATTGAAAAAGTGGTGCGTCGTAAAGGTAATAAATTACTCGTTCGCTGGCTAGGTTATGACAAGACAAAAGACACTTGGATAAACGAAAAGGATCTATTAATGTGATGAAGGTGGTGAAACAAAGTCAAACGTTACGTGTCATGAATTTCGACACATATTTCGAAAATGATTGCGCTAATAAGTGTGATGGGCGTAATGGCCCGCTTTTACCGAATTCCATCAGATGTCTTATTGTGGGACCGTCAAATTGTGGTAAAACTAATCTCATGTTCAATTTAATATTCCATCCAAGAGCATTATTTTTTGAGAATATCTATATTTTTTCCAAATCGATTAATCAAACAAAATATCAGTTTCTAAGTCGCATATTTTCGAAAATACCAAATGTCGGTTATTTTATTTTCACCGAAAACGACGATGTGCCCCATCCCAATGAAATCAGCCCAAACTCAATTATGATATTTGATGACGTAATGTGCGAACGCCAAAATAATATTCGAAATTTCTTCGCAATGGGTCGCCATAACGATGTAGATACATTCTACTTGTGCCAAACATATAGCAGAATACCAAAGCAACTGATACGAGATAACGCTAATTTAGTGATATTATTTCGACAAGACGAAAGAAATATACGTCATGCATACAATGATCACGCCAACGCAGACATGAAATTTGAGGCTTTCAAAGAAATGTGTTCATTGGCCTGGTCTAAAAACGAAAATTCATTTCTACTGTTAGACAAAGGGCGAAAATTAAATAACGGACGATATCGAATAATGTTTGACGAATTCATTCAGTTGTAAAGATGTCTCTGACCGAACCACTTGACGTGCGCGAAAAAATTATTTTAGAAATAAAAGAATTGAGAAAAAGAATTAAAGAAAAACATAGCGCCCTAAAACGAGGCATTACGGACATGGAAGGGCATATTGAGAAAAATATTATGGAGCCGCTGATTAAACCGATAAAAGAGTATGCCGAAAAATTTAGTTATAAGCCGACGCATGAGTTGAATGAGAAAACACTTTTGGCCACTATACAGCGAAAACAAAAAGATCTGAAAGCGAAAAGAAAAAAATACGATACCGAAGAAGAACATTATGCGTCGAAAAGACGGCCGTCCAGACCGGAATCGCCGATGAGTGATACCGAAATTGTGGCGGACAGTGAGATTCCTGTGAAGCGAAAACCTTTAGAACCCGAACAGCCAATGGAGGACATAAAAAACGAAATCTCTACAGACAGCGACATAGAAACAGAAATGGAGGATTATGAAGAAGACATGCCAACGAGTATTGCTTTAAAACCTGAAACTGTATACCAATCGAGCCCGTCTATTAGTGGTTTATTGAATACGCCTAAAGGTGTGCGTGATGCTGTAGAATTTATACGAAAAACATTTACAGGTAAATTATCAATCGAATATTTTTTAAATTTCATAAAAAGGCCCAGACAAGCGGATAATGTTTTCGGTGTGCGTATAGAAAACGATAAATGGATGATTGGCGATAAGGAATTGGAAATTAACGGAGACGACCTAATAATCGACGATATAAGATATGCAGGCACACGAGGCATATACGAATTGTTATTTAAGCGAATTCCCGACGATCATATTTACACAGAGGAAGATCTTGCAAAATATCGACATATTTTACTTATCACAAATGCACACAGGGTCAACAATTCTGCTATAGGAAAATTAAAATCAAATAGAAGTCATAAGTATACGAAAATAATTTCAAAACTGTTTCCGGCGCGTAAACCTAAATCTAATATAGATTGGGAAGCCGGTGGAAGCGGTTTGATATTGAAAGAATATGAACAGCAAAAACCGGCATATATTTACTGGAACGATCCCAACGAATTATGCGAGCGATTAAGATTATTAATGGCATCACAGTTGGCAGGCAATCAAGGCCATAATAACGAGATAATATCTATAATTGAGGAGTTAAAAGAATCCGGAATTATTGCATAATTTTGCACAATCATTTCGCTATTATCTGTTCACCAGTAAACATCATCTTATGAGTGTTGATAAATTTGGGCGTCATTTGCATAACGCGTCTTTTCGACGAAACAGAATTCCTGGGCCTCCTGGCGTCGGTTTTAAAATGACCAAAAGCGGTGATTTTGATATGCAAAATAAAAGACTTTCGAATTTACACGAACCGAAAGAAGACAAAGACGCTATCAATTTAAAAATATTTAATGAAAAATGTGCAGATTTGGAAAACAATATTAATACACGTACAAATCAGATTCGCAGTGAATTGAATAAATTACGAAAGCAATTAAAAGAAAAAATTTTGAATAAAGAATCGGAACCGAGGGCGGCGAGTGAAACTGATAGTGTCGGATTTTCAGATGCTCATTTGATACCAGAACCGAAAGAAACAATATTCATATCGCCTCCGTCGCCATTAAGAGGCGGAAGACGAAGAAGAGGACATAATGTCTAAAAAACAGCTTAGTGCGTACAGCGGCAGCGGATTAATAAGTTCATTGACAAGTTTACCGGGAAAGGTTATAAATCGGGCTATAGATTTATTGCCAGTTGAATTACATATTCCGGGCTATCAGTATTGCGGACCAGGAACAAGATTACAAGAAAGATTAAAAAGGGGTGACGCCGGTATAAATAAATTAGATCGAGCGTGCAGAGACCACGACGTTGTCTATTCACAATATTCAGATTCGAGTCATCGAGCCGTCGCCGATCAGCAATTAGCCAATAGAGCTTGGGAACGCGTAACGTCAGGTGACGCAAGTTTGGGCGAAAGGGCAGCCGCTTATGCAGTTACCAACATAATGAATGCGAAAAGTAAATTCGGAGGTGGCAGAACCAGAAGGAATGCTGCTAAAAAAAAATCAACGTCATCGAAAAATAAAATTAAAACTAAAGTGCTAAAACGAATGAAAAAAATATGCTGCGCAAACAGAAAAAAAGCCGGCAAAGGCTATTACCTGAAACCGTATAGAGGTGGTGGAAAATCTAAAAAAAAAAAATAAAATTACCAAAAAGAGCGTTAACAAATATCGATTTATTTAAATATGTAAACAAATTAAAAATTCCGAATTTCAGAGGCATCTTTATGAGCGATAATATGCCCAAAAAAATGTTGACGACTGAAAATGGTATTATAAATTTGGACAACACACAAGGACCGGGAACGCATTGGGTGGCCTATCGAAAATTTAAAAATAAAATCTACTATTTCGACAGTTTTGGCAATCTGCCTCCATCTCCGGAAATAATTCGATATTTCAAAACAGCGTCGGACAATGCAAACATTTTCTACAATTATACCAATAAACAAAAACTGACTAGTTACAACTGCGGTCATTTGTGTTTACAGTTTTTAACGAACAACATATAACCGGCGAAAATGCTCTGTTTAAATGGTAAAGGGTCAAACATCTCTTGCGATATATATCCGCCCATAGATTTGCGCAGCGAAAAATGGGAAATTGGATTAATTGATTTTATGACTTACAACACCATACCGAACATTGAGAAAGACGTAAATGATAAATTTCATTTTGATAATAATAAAGTTATAGAATTGCCCGAAGGATCATACGAAATTGATAATATAGTTTCGTTTTTAAAGGAAGCTATTCATGAAAATTTTGGAGAGAAAAACATTGTGTTTGATCTTAAAGGAAATAACAATACGTTAAAAACGAAAATCTTCTGTTCGAAAGCAATTAGATTCGACAAAGAGCACAGCATTGGATCGCTATTGGGGTTCGAGGCGAAGGAGTTAAAACCAAATATTTGGCATACTTCCAAAAATACGGTAAATATTAACAGAGTAGACGTTATTCGAATTGTTTGCAACATTGCTAGAGGTTCATATAGAAACGGTGTTGAAGGTCATATTATTCACGAATTTTATCCGGCCGTCGAACCTGGTTATAAAATTATTGAAAAACCTACTACAGTAATCTATCTGCCGTTAAACATAACAGGACTACTTCATAATATTGCAGTGCGTCTCGAAGATCAGGACGGACAACTGATAAACTTGCGGGAAGAATATATAACGCTCAGACTTCATTTGCGGCGAAGTGTTAGTTAATAATGGTTCTAATTTTGAATAGTAGTAATACAACAGATTTTACAGCGGCAGTCAGTAGACGTCAGCCAATAGATCACCATAAGCTGCTAACAAAAAGGAACAAAGAATTTTTGGAATCTTTAGGTTATACTGTTAATAAAGAACATGTTACGAGTAGATGAAAAGGTCATTTTTGACGAAACTATTGTAGATTTGGAATATCATACGCATCTTCCGTACGCACAAACTACATTTGGTGAAAATGATGAAATTCGGATTCCAGCGCACCAACAAAATGTTTACACGTTGCCATCTAAGAGTTACATATATATAGAAGGAGAATATAAGGAAGTGAACCCGGCCAACAATCACGAGGAACAAAGCGTTAAAATAATTAGCAATGGGATGGCATTTCTTTTTGACGAAATCAGATATGAAATTTGTGGCACAGAAATAGACAGGGTGAAAAACGTTGGTATTACGACAACAATTAAAAATCTATTAACCAGCACTGAAGATGAAAAAAATATTTTATTGAACGGAGGATGGAATATAAATATGATTCCTTTCGAACACGATAATAAATTTTCGTTTTGTATTCCTCTGAAAATGTTACTCGGATTCGCAGACGACTACGCCCACATTTTATTAAACGTGAGACAGGAATTATTATTACTCAGAAGTTCGACCAATATAAATGCAATTATAACGGAAAATAATAACAATAATGTCGAATTGAAAATTACAAAAATATTTTGGAAAATTCCGTACGTGCGAGTGGCCGATGATTATAATTTATCGCTATTAAGAATAATCGATAAGGACCAACCAATTTCATTAGGATTTCGACGTTGGACACTCATCGATAATCCTGCTTTGCCGACTTCAAAAAATTCAACCTGGACAGTAAAAACAGCGTCCAATAGCGAAAAACCTCGTTACGTCATCATCGCTTTTCAAACGGACAGAAGGAATGTGAAAAACAAGAATGCCGGTCATTTTGATTTTTGCAACATTGTCAACATTAAACTATATTTAAATTCGCAATATTATCCGTACGATAATTTTAACGGTAATAAGGCAATCATCTACGATTTTTTCACAAGATTTCAGTCGTCATACTACCATGGCAGCAATAATAGACCGGCCATAGATTTTAAAACATTCATTGCAAAAACACCAATATTTGTTATAGACTGTTCAAGACAAAATGAATCATTAAAAACTGGCACCATAGATGTGCGAATTGAAATCGAAGCAAATACAAACCTGCCTGAAAAGACTGCTGCATATTGTCTCGTCATCCAAGACGCTCTCGTCGAATATACACCACTCTCTGGTCTTGTGCGTAAAATATTTTAATTGTATTTCTTTTTTTTAACTGAGAAAAATAAAAAGTTGTAAACAAAAATAGTGTATTTTATTTATAAGACCCACCAAAATTTATAGGATATAGACAATGGATAATTCATAAAATGCTATTTTGTTTTATCTTTATTAATCTACAAACATTAACATAACATAATTTTGTGTTTAGTTTTCAGTCACAAAATTACGAAGTAGAGTTTGTTCGAAAGTAAAAGTGTCCATAGAAAGACCAAAGATACATTTAATGATTCAAAATTTTACCTACTTTTTTAACGAAATATTATTTAAAAAATATGTGTTAATTATAAACAAATTTTTAAATGATCAAGTTTAAGATGCATTTATTTTTATATATTATAAATTTCATGAATAAAGGAAATCAAAAGATCTAAATTTTGTCGCCTCAGACTAATATGTGCATGCAAATAATTGAGTTACGCAAAACAGCTGCTCTCAAAACTTCCTGTCGAGGGCAAAGTTCAAGCCCGAATATTCATTTCATTTTAACAGCAGTGCTATATAATCATTGTACAGAGTAAGTCACGTCATGTGTTGAACATTTCTAGCACTTTATAAAAGTTATCAATTCAATTAAATTAAATTAGAAAATCTCTGACTCTATATTCAGTTTAACAGTGTTTAAAAATAATTGTATTAGTAATTATAAAACATCATCAGCCATTTTTTAACTCTCGTTAGAATTTTTCTAAGTAAAATTATTGTTTAGGATCGTAGAAGTTACCAAATACCTTACGTTATTTTCATGTCTAGAAACATGTAGAAATATTTCCTTGCGCAGTTATTTTTATTGACGGTTAATGCTCACGAAGTATTTATTACTGCTTGGTCTTTTCCTATTACAGAAGAAGGCGGTTATTTGAAATAATGTACACAAGAAAAATTACAAAACATATTTATTCTCACAGAGTACAATTACAAAACTTCTTTACTCCTTCAGCTTACAACAATTGCAAAACCAATTTTTTTAATTTATTTAAAACAGAGACATTATTTGCGACGGTGTTTAAACATGTTATTCCAAAGACGTCTAAATTATTTTCAATCGTTTGTTGTATATTTTTCGTAAATTCGTTATATTGCACAATAATATTGTTTTTAAAAAAATATAACAATCCGTTTGTATATCTAAATACAGACTCCATATGGGTCGGTAAAAATGGAAAGTCGTTTGAAATGTAGCCGTATTTCTTGACATGAAATACTTTTTCATCTAGTTCCAAAAAGTAAATGTCATTGAAAAAAATATAGGTGATTCCCCTATACGAATTCACAACCCCGTGTATTTTCATCTGGCTTCCACCACCCAAAAAGGAAATATGTTTCGGGTAATCTTTAACTAATTTTAGAGATGGATATTCTATCATAAATATCTGCTCTTCTGCGAAGAATACAATTTCACCAGATGGTCTCTGATAAATAAAATCTATTTTTGTAAAATTCGGTGATAAAAACGGCAACCATTCTACAATTTTTTGAACTTTGTCAACATATTTATTACCCAACATTACTGACCAAATCCATTTTTCGTGAAATATATACAATTCTTTATTAACAACTAAAAACGTTTTTAGATTTTTCAAATTGCACAAATTCGGCGTAACAACGTCTTCCACTTTCTTTGTAGGCAAGGTTTTCGGTTTCAATGTAGTTGATGTTATCTTTTTTTTCTTTCCGTATAACGTCTGTATGGCGAAAATGTCGTCTTCTCCAAGATCAGCCAAATCGCTTTTATAATATGGATACATAATTGAATCTAAACGATTGGAATGTGATATTCCCAATGCATGTCCTATTTCGTGTATTAAAACATTTAATAGGAAATGTTTACCTGAACCGCATTTTTTAATATTGTTTTCTAAACACCAATCTGCATCGCTATTTAAATGGATTTCTCGAGTTGATTGGTCTATATGGGGTAAAAACGCGTGTCCCAGTAAATTGGCGTCAAGTGGATATGAACAATAATTTGGAGATTTTTCAAACGTGTGCCTGGTCCGTTTAAAGGAAAGTAATATATCCGGTTGGACCCTATCTTTCACAAAAACCAAATCGGTATGTTTTTCCCAAGCGTTAAAAGCCTGTCTTGTTAACTCATTTATTTGGGTCGTTGCTAAAACAAAATGATAGCCCAATACTTTTTTACGCCATTTCACATGATGGAGTTTAAAAGGCAGTATAGAGTCTTTAAGACCACATCGCGGTTTTTTCATAAATTCTAAAGTAGCATTGTCAATTTTACCATTAGTATTTATATTGTATGTCTCTTGAAAGAGATGTAAAGCATCAGTCACAAATGTTGAATTGATGTTCGCCAAACCAATTGATGACGCGTTCAAATATCCAAATTTATGTAAATAACTTACAACAAAATTATAATTCTTATCCGTACAGCTTTTTCCTTTCCCTACGCACACATTAGCATCAAACAATTCCTCTCTAACAGGATACGTATTTACAAACGCAATAATCACAAAATATATCATTAGAAAAAACATTCTTGTGTTGAACTCGCGGCGTCGTTCAACGAACTGACAAAATATAACGAAATAATTCGTGATAACCAAATTTCCGTTTCAAAACGTTCGTTCCTTTTACGAAGCTAATCCTCTACACTCACGTCCACTACCTCCGTATCTGCTTATCCTTGTTGTAACTATATCCATAATATTCCCTTACAAACTCATCCCTACGAAAATATAACACTGTAGTAAAGAGTACCTTGACGTACAGTGCAGAAACGTGGATAATGTTTCAAACAGACAAGAGCAAGATAAACGAAGTAAAAATGGACTCTCTTAGGAGATCATGTCATTCTTTAGACGAGAAACATTGGATGTCGCAGATTACCAAGAGTTCCTAGGGAATGGACGCCACCGGAGAAAAAAGATAGGGAAGACCCAAACTATCAAGGGGAAACAATCAGTAAAGCCGTGAAAGGAGCATATCGGTGTAACACCGCTACAATAAGAAAACATACAGATGGAGTTTAGAAATCGGACAGCGACGGCAGACACTATAATACCGACATTAAACAGTACCAACATCATCAAGACTGAATCAATATAATAATTCAAGATATAAAACATATGTTAAATCATGGTACTAATAATAACCACCAATTTCCAAATATTGAAATAATAAACTTAAAAAAGATAAAAATAAAGGATTAAGAATGAATGTATGTGAAGCATTCGAAGTATATAAATAGAGTGGAAATAAGAAATTAATAAGTAATTCTTGTACTTGAATAATTTCAGTTGTTTTTGATTATTTTACAAGAAAACATACTAAACATATATATATCCTTATACGGGAAACATGCCTATCCTTAGAAACATCTCGATACAGTAAAATAAGGACCTATGTTTCTGACAAGTGGGCCTTACATTCTCCATTACGACCACTACTAGGCATTGCAATACGCGCATTTTAATTCTACCGATATTCATCTTGTTCCTCCCTTGCCTTATTTTACTAAAACTGTAGACAAAGATACCTTCTGTAGGGATGGGATGAAGCTTACAACATGAGAAGAAGCTCTGGCCACATGGGCAATGATTGTCCTCACCTTCCGAACTAAAGTCAGGGTAGTCCTCATTCATCAACCCTCGAAAATTCTTTTCCACGTTTTTGTGCATTAAATATCCTTCTTACAGTCTTATCATCGTCTGGTGATAGCTTTGAAATGATTTACGTCACAGAAAATATTCGAACACTGATAAAAAGAAATTTATTCTCTGTGACTTGTAAATTACGCACTATTCTGCTGTGCTGTATGACCTACCACATGTGGTATATAGTTATGGTTAGCAAAACCACTTACTACGTTTTAATCTGCGTATAATATGAAAGTTTGTCTCTAAAAAAATTGCCTGGTTTTTATTTTTAAACCGTCATTCAATTCCTTCGATTAACTCACACTCTCCTTATATATATATATATATATCTTGTGCAAATTTTCAATCGTTAATAAAATACGTTTTTATTCATCCAATGAAGTTCAAATTCCTTTTTTTACAACCTGTAGTGGATGACAATTGATGTTGATACAGTTTTACAATAATATTTATTTATTAATTGAATTTTAAAAAGTTGATGACTCGGTGGGAATCGAACTGAATGTTTGAAATCCAGCGTTTTGGCACTGAGCCAACTTTTCTATTCGTAGATATCTCTTACTTAAAGATGTATATGAAATTAAAAGAGAGGATTTCCATGAAATAATGAAGTATTAAAAGAGATTGATAGATTGGGAAAAGTTATATAACACCATTAGGTTTATAAATTAGAAATGAAAAAATGGGAATAAATAGCAACAAACAAAAATAATAGTCCAACACCATATTCTGTGTAGAGAAAAAAATGGAAAATTTCAAGAAAGGGGATTTCTATTTTGCATTTAATATTGGATTATATCACGTGTATATACATATTTATATCAGTTGTTATTTTAACATAAAAATTAACTTAAATAAAATTTTTCTTTGTCGACCTCAGTGGGAATTTACTCTAAACATTTTTTAAAATATTACTTGTGTTTATTTGTAGCAATATTTTCTGTTGATTTTTATAATTGTCTGCTAATTGTTGACACTGTTTCGTCTAAGGTTTTTCTAGACGCGTGTAGTGATGCTGTGCCAATTCTATTTCTATCCTCTTACGTCCAATTTACGTATTACACAACGCGATAGACTTGTCTGAGCCAGAGAACTGAGAGGGGGGAGAGCTGGAGCTCCGTGCCAAGGAAGGGGCAACGTGATGACGCCATTTACGTACACCCGGTAGAAGCGGCTGCGTACGCCCGGTGGGAACAGCAAACCCCTTACTACTGATATAGGATCCATCAGATTAGATTGGTTGCATAAATTGTTGTTATCTTTTCTGAGAAAATATATATTGTATGAAACAATGGTTGTTAATTTTTTACGCAACTACACCATTGCCCTTTTAAATATGTGGTAAATATAATAAGGATGATCCAGTGATTTTAATATTATAGCAAGCAGCACCACCCACGTCAGTAGGGTCATTAACAAAGTCCCTTAAAGATTAATAGTAGAGAAGGCGTTGGGGTAGATGGAGCGCTTGGGCGGGAGCCAATAGGAAAGCCGGATTTACTACCCCCCCTTTCCAAGATGGCGGCGCCCATAAGCGCGGGAACAAGATGGCGGCGCCCATAAGCGCGGGAACAAGATGACGGCGCCCATAAGCGCGGGAACAAGATGGCAGCCCCCATATGCGCGGGAACAATATGGCGTTTCGCTCTAGTGTCCTAACCTAAGAAAAAGTTGTGTATGGGGTGTATGATGTTTCGATGAGGGCGAGGTCGCCCTAGGGGTTGTTTTAAATAACATATAAAATTGCCAAAAAACGATCGGTTAGATCAAACGACCAACGTTTCAACTAAACAACTGTCATACGCTAAGTTTAACCGACCAACATACGCGAAGTTCAAACGAACAACATTTACACCAAGTTCAAATAGTCAACTGTCTGTGTGGGAAGCGGCCTATCACATTGCAGGCGCTCGGTAGGCTTTAAATTGCATCCAACCTAACCAAACCTATGTGTGGGGGGTGACCTCAGCTACGTTCAGGACCATATCCGGGGGTAGCTCCGGGGGTAGATTGGGGGTGGGGGGTAGTTTTCGAAAAAATTTTGGAAAAACGTGCCTTGACCGATAGGGTGAGTTTAGAGTGTATTATTGCGTCGGTAGGGGTGGTTTCACCTAGGGGTAGTTTTTAAATAAAATATGAAATTGCCGAAAATCGATCGGTTGGATCAACAGACAGTACTGGATATGTCTAGAGTCCATTATGGACTGCTGCGGGGATGGTTTCACCAAGGGGTAGTTTTTAAATATAATATGAAATTGCCAAAAATCGATCGGTTGGATCGAATGACTGTATATGGTATGGTTAAAGTCTATTATGGACTGCTGCGGGGGCGGGGTCACCTGAGGGCCGATTTCAGACTGTCAAAAATGATCGGGGTCCTAGGTAAAATCCGCCCGGGAACCAGGCATTAGTTAAACCCGCCAAGGAGCAGGTAGAGCCAATATTGAGCACGCTCTCGGTTAAAGCCAATCCAAGCCTAGCCACCCAGCAGCTAGGCTTTAGGTAAAGCTAACACGGAGCAAAGCCTCAGGTAAAGCCAACCTGGGTAAAGTAACCCTGGCCATATCTAGAGACACCCAGGAGCCAGGCCCGAGGTAAATTCGCACTAGATTCAGGCTTTAAGTAAAGGCACCTTGGAGAAAGGCCCGAGGTAAATTCACACTAGAGCAGGGCTTTAAGTGAGGGGTAGGTCTGCATCAAAAAATGATAGGTTAGATCAAATGACCAACGATCCAACTAAACGCTAATTTTAATCGACCAACAATTATACACCGAGTTCAATTAGACAACAGTCTATGCGGGGAATCGACCTATCACATTGCAGGGGCCCGGTAGGTCTACGCAAACGGTCGCTGTAAGACGTGAAGGCTTATATACCATGTTAGGCCAATATATATATGATAGCCCACATAATGTGTTAAACAAATATCCATGTAAACCTGCATACATACTATGCTAGGCCAACATACATGGGCCTACCATGTCTGTAAACCACTGGCCAAACCCCTTATGATCTGAGCTACTTTTACCTCCTCTATCAGGTTGATCCTGGCAACCGTATAATATGGGAAGTACTATATGGTATAGCTAACAATGCATCACCAATCAAGCCCAAGTAAGGATTTAATATAGATGATGACGTATCCGCGTTCGAGCGACTCTATGCAGGTATTAGACCCACCCTAACTAGAGGGGGAAGGGGTTATGTTTGTCTATGCTACAAAAAACCCGCACAGCTGTGTCGTAGTGAATCAAGGTGACTGTATCGATCTACTATGTACTGCCGGCACACCAAGGCATACATATATAATAAAAAATCAGCTATGTATACACCCTACAGCCAGGATTGTGTTTAGATATAATCGTATTAGGTATACATAAATGTAGGCTGTTATATTTTAGATAAAAAGGTCTATGGAGAAACACTAATAACGAGGTCTATCACATAACATGAATAAATATAAGTTATAAAACGAACCTAACTATCTATTCAACAGGGTGTTTTAGCAATATAAGAGCAGTATAAACATATAATACTGGATAAGGCCAACGATATAAGGATCGGAAAAGGGCAGGTATATGAAATAATATATATACAATAAAGGTATTCAGCATGACGATTTATTAAACTAACATATAACAATAATTTTACAGTGCATAGATATAAATTGTTCTCAATATTACATATATAATTTAAATGTGTCGATGATCCGAGATCTGCAATGTGGGCAGCGATTACATCTTGAGAGACAGGGTAAGCAAAAGACATGTCCGCATGGCGTGGCAACAGCGTTGCGAGGGTTCTTACAACATATATTGCATAAGCTAATCTCCGCCGGTCGTGGCTGAAGGCAAAAAAAAGTCAATTAGTAACAAATGTATATGCATATACAAATCCTGTAAGAAACAATATGATTAGTAAATCGGTCCAGATAGCCTGAAAAAAAAGTCAATCGAAATAATATGAAAATCTACCTACATTATTGGTACGCTAAAACAGAACGCCATCAAACACGTAAATCGGCTCACTCAACACGAAAATCCTGAGGCACTGAGACTTCTCGACAACAACCACCTGACAAGACGACTCAAAAGGACAAAACCATTTGAACTCGTTGAACGACAAGAGTCACAACAATACTCTTCCTCACGCCGGTTGGCTTCCAACATCAAACTAGATACAATGGAAATCAATGGATTCTTTGTAATAGAAGCTAAAATCTAATTATCAAATGTAAATTAATGGTTGGTCAGAAATGACCAGTTTTAATAAAAAAAAAAAAAAAAAAAAAAAAAAAAAATATATATATATATATATATATATATATATATAAATAAATAAATAAATAAATATATATATATATATATATATATAACCTCTATGATGGGCACAGGACTAGGAAGGCTATTTGTGGAAATTTCGTTTGTGGGGTGGGACTTTCTAAATTATATTTTTAGACATAACAGCCTTCTTACG